>DWJK01001357.1:0-17236 GCA_018248815.1 Croniades pieria auraria | reverse complement strand
GACAGGGCGCGATGGCGCTCATTGGGGGAGGCCTATGTCCAGCAGTGGACTGAGATAGGCTGATAATGATGATGATGCTGAAGTCTATTCATGTCAACAATATGCTTTTGGAGACTTCTGACTCCCCATCAACCAGTATCTGGCCTCTTTGGTCAAGATAGGTGAGTCTTGTTCTCCCTCGGCACTTACATCCGTCAACATCGTCACTCGCATTTTTTTTGTATTATTAAATGAAAAATTTAAAATAAATTCGATCTCAAATTAAAACCTATTCTACGGTAACCAGATATCTGATAAAGTTATGAACATATATTTGTAGTTACGTGTGTTTGTTTCGTATGCTTCTATATACATAATATTCCACCGAGTCCTAAAACAATCATTTGTTCTTCCAACACAAATATTTGATGTGTATGGGAATCGAACTCACGTACGCTTCTAAAGTCAGGGTCATTAAAAGTTGGACCAAGACTGTACGATATTAAAAATATCATCATTATTTGATTTAATCTTGACTGTCTCGTTGGCCGATTGCACAGTGCGACTGCTGATGTTAGGTCCTGTGTTCGAATTCCGGGTCGTATACTATTGGATTTCTCTTACTTTGATTTTCTAGTAGTGTTCCGGAGTCTGGATCTGGGTCCTGTGTATGGCAATAGGCTCACCACCTATTCCATGAGACGTAAACATAACTAGTAAAACGTGGGAGTGTACTACACTCCTCTGTCTACCCCTTCGGGGAATACAGGCGTTATGTTACGTTTTTTTAAACAGTATAAATATATGTAAGGGTTACACCCTACAGACGATCCAAGCTCCAACTTAGAAGTCCAAGCCAACATCACCTGTTACGGGCAGCAGCATTGGCTGTGATGATGATGACGTTGATGATGAAGTATCGACATTAATTTTGCGATAACCACAAGATCCAAAAATAGGCAACGTTGTGCGTATTCTACGTAAAAAATGGTCAAAAGAAAACAGTTTCTTGCAAAAGAAATTATTATTAAACTTGCTAAGTATTATGTTAATTAATCAGCAAAGCCTAGGTCTCCCGAGTCAATTAAGGGCAAACACTTGAGCACTAGATTTTCCCGCGAATACTCAGAATATAGAAACTGTTGGCGGTCATGGATGCTCGTCACTTTCCTAATAGAAAACCGTTTCGTAAACACAACAATTTCATTTTGGGTGCGTTCATAGACTGGCGGATTTTCAACGGTAACGAGTATTTTATTTTGGGTGCGTTCATAGACTGGCGGATTTTCAACGGTAACGAGTATTTTATTTTGGGTGCGTTCGTAGAGTTGCTGCTTTTTAATACTCAGGTACTAAATTCCTTTCCTTTTTTAATATATATTGCGTACAGTCTTGTAACAAACGTTTATGTCACGCAAATGCGCTATGGCTTTGGTAAACAATAGAAAATAAAGGGAATAATGTTTATCTAAGCAATTAATTTTGAATCGTAAACTATAGATCAAGAGACAATTTGCCTTAAATTAAAACTTATTCTGTATTCTAATGAAAAACACGTGAACATTGTTGTATTTAGCTAATGTAATTCGTTTAGGATAACTTACGATTACATAAAGGAAATCAATGCTATTTCGTTGTGGGATAATTATAAAAATAAAAAATAATAATAATGGACCCATTAACATTTCACTGTTGGAACATGGGTCTCCTCTCATATTGAAAGGGTTAAGGCCGTAGTTCGCCACGCTGGCCAAGTACGGGTGGGCGGACTTCACACACCTTACTATTTTTTTTTTATATACATAATATTCTAGGGCGTGCAGGTTTTCACACGATATTTTCCTTCACCGTTAGCGAGTGATATTTAAATTTAAAACGCATTTTTGTAAAGAGGTGTGCGCCATGGTTTTGTACCCAGCACCCAGCCCATGCTGCAAAAAGTCAGCCTCCATAGTGAGAGGCTGAACTTGTTACCACTAGGCTATCACTGATTGTAGGAGAATTAACAAATTAAAATAGTATTTCGACAAGTCTATTAACACACAATATGGCAATCTACAGACTGTGAATTGGCAACATTTTGATATCTATATATTTTGAGTCGGACAACGTAATAAGATAACCATGGGTATAGTCCGAGGCACTATCGCACGCCCACGAGTGGTACGCACAACATATAAAGTTGAGCAAAATATCGACCTTGATAGAGACGTTTGTAGAGCGAAAACATATTTGTACGCTGATATACAATATTTTGATTTGACAAAAACACAATAACAATATGCAAGTATTTAATATGGCGACAACATTGTTGCAAAGTAATAATAATAACATCTTGGGACAGCTCCACGCACGGCCATCTGATACCAAAGTAAGTATCAGGAGAGCTTGTGTTATGTAACCATACGGCAGATAAACAACATACATAGATATTTTTTTATATTCAGACACAGAACAAATACGTGTGCTCACCACACAAATATTTATGTTGGGTCGAATCGAACCCACGACCCCGGCACAAGAGTCAGGTTCACTAACCACTGCACCAATGGGGCAGTCCAACCACGAAGTGACAGAACGTACTTTATATTCCAAATTCGAAATTTGAAAATAGGCTTAATTAGGCTCTTCAATGAGCAATGCTACAACATATATCTTATATACTTTTTAAATACAAAAGATATAAAAGATAAAAGTGCCAAACGTATCCATTGTTACAGACCTAATGTTGTCCCGCTACATTCTATAACATCTTTTAAACATGAGACAACCCACATTATATTACTAAATGCCAATGGAAATTGTTTAATGTCCATAAACATTTCTTAATATGGGCCACTATCCTTATATATTCACGAAAATGACGAAATCACAGTCAATCCGTTGACATCAGGACCGAGCACATTTTGATATTAACTATAGTCTATAGTCTTACTACGTCCTAACTAACTGTACACGTTAGACATGTGTCAGATGTCAGAACAACTCGGTCGCTGTTTGGCTCAAAATGAGTTTGTCTTGGGACATTATGAAATGTTTTGTTAAACTGTTTACCAAATAGACCATTCTAGAACAATTTATAAGGATAGTGATAACCTCGTGTATGAAGACAGAGATCTCGTCTGTAAGGATAGAATTATTTAACCACGACCAAGGGAGATCAAGACTAACCAATATTAAATCTTAACCAATCTTAGGTCTAACTAGGGCTTAGCTCATGGATTAGTAAACAGTCTTAGAAACAGCTCCACGTGTATGAACAGGGTGATGCGTGAAGCACGTCAGTGTCTGCAAGAATAAAGAAAGGTATTTGCCACTCGGTTTTGTCTGCCTACGCCATAAAGTATCAGACGTGATGACGTAATAATAATAGATAAACCACGGCTATACAATTAGTAAGCGAATGTTATGTTGAAACATTTTTCTTTAACACAACGTGCCAATAATACTTAGCTGTGTGACAGATGAAATAGTGCTATATCAAGAGCTGCCAGAATACCTGTCACTTTAGCTCTCTGCCCACCCCTTGAGGAGACCAGGAAGATGTAATAATCAAAGTAATTAATAACCCCTAATATACTTTATTATATTTAATTTGAAAATGTATCAGTTTCAGACATAAATTAAAAACGCCGGATTATAAAAGTATTCTTTTTAAAATAAAAAAATCTTTCTTTAGCTGACAAGGCCATCGCTTGTCACCACTGCAAACATTGTATTTCTGCATAATTATGTTATATTTCTGTCATTTAGCAATGTCATTTCATTAATAATAATATCTCGGGACAACCTAACAAACTGCCGTGTGTTCCCAAATTGGGCAAAGCGAGTCTAAGGTACCCAAACTGTTTGTAACAACGTGTATAAATTTCTAAATACAGAAATTGACTCGTTGGTCAAGTGGTTGCAACCTATTGTTCGGGAGGTCCTGGGTTCGATTTAAGCGTCTAGTAATATTGGATTTTTCTAGTTGCGGCTCGGAGTCTGGATATGCGCCGGATGTATAGCAATAAGCTCACCATTGTTCCATGGTTAGACATATACGTAACTGGTGAAACGTAGGAGTGTACTACATTTCTCTGCTTATCCGTTCAGGGATCAAGTTTTTTTTTTAATACAGAGCTATATCGCAATATGTATGATCGTTTCTCGTTCATATTTAAATAGCTGTATTACATTAATATAATAATATTATGCCGAAAAGTCCCTTACGGGGTCGACAGGGCATATCGCATGCGAAATATATTTATCCTTACAAAGCTGACCTGCTTCTTCTACACATATCTCTCTCCTCATACACGCATGCCGGTGTCATTGATTTTGACCCCCCCCCCCCTCCTCCCCCATCATTAGGTTACATCTGCAAACAGCATTTAATATCAATTTGAACATAAAAAACATAATATCTTCTTGCATACATAAAAGATATTAATTTGCGGTGTTGAATAAAACCATCCACATAGATTTCTAAATAGTCAAAGGTCGGCAGCGTAAAGACAAGATATCTCGAGATAATACCGTTTTTGTGATTGATACATTACAGTCTCATCAGGTATTTTAATCATGCGACTGTCAACGCATGATCGATGCCACGTTGCCCCAGCAGAGCTGATCGGACAGTGTTATGCGATAGCGAGCACAGCTAATGCATTACACGTAAAACGTCTTTATTAGATTGGTTGAGTTTATGTAATACATGTGCATTTTTTGTTAACATTTTTCATATTTAAAAAGATTATGTTACATGCCTTAATATTGCAATTATGAATGTATATATATCATGCGTTAAATATGTATTTATTTATAAGCGACTCTGCAATAAAGCTGTATTAACTCTGGAGTCGTGTATAGATTATCATCATCATCCATTTTCTCGTTCCATTGTATGACGCTGGTATCTAATATGGGTATGCAGAATTCACACACCTTGGAGAACATTTTAGAGAACTGTAAAATGAGTTGTTAAGGTTTACGCATAATGCTTTCCTTCTTCGTCACTATAAGCGAGAATTGAAATGCTAACAATTTAGCAAAGAAGCCTTACGCCCTAATATTCAAACCCAGTACTAACCTAATAGAAGGCGGAATTCTAAGCCACTAGCTTTTCACTCTTTTATTTACTAAAAGATAATAAAAATAATTAATTATGACATTATCTAAATAATGGGCCTAATATCAGTAATATCTGTCTGTCACTATCTACATAAAGTTTACCATAGATATCCATGATTGATATAAAGAAAATCGTCAGTCTGTTATGATAACACTCTTTGCAAAATTAATTATATGAAAATATGTAAATATTGTAGTGGTGCTGGTGAATGAAAACGACGTGTCAGCATAAGCAACGACTAGCGCGGTCAGTTATCATACAACTGACCCACTGCACTCATATAACAAATACTGACGTCACTATTATCGCAAACAGTCCTATGTCTGGAGACGTGTTATAAATAATTAAGAAATAAATGTGTCCTAAATCGCAATCAGATACAATGTTAAATCATTTTCAAATTGTACTATCTGCCTAGCCCTTAACGAGATTACGCACGATCTTGTACCGGCGAGTATAAATCAAGCAATATTCAGAAATAGAGCTGTAATGTAATATTGGTTTCGCCGGCAAATGGTTTCAACGGGGCTTAGGATAGATTAATGTCACTCGATAAGATTCGAATCCGCACCTTATGAATCACGCACTTAACACCTAACTGGACGGTGCCCACTGCGCTTGAGATATACAACTATATACGATTATATACGAGTATATACGAGTATATAAGAGAGTATACATAATATGCATATATACTACTTTTTTTTTATTCTTTCGAAGGGCCACAAACGCGGTTCTCAGAATGAGAGGATTAAGACCACAGGCAGCCACGCTGGCCAAGTGTGTGTAGGCAGACTTGACACGCCTTAGAGATTTTATATACTATTGTTATAAAGTAAATAAACATGATACTTCGCTTTGCGTAAATCCATTGTTATGTAACAAAACGTCTTCACAGCAAGCCGGTAAGTCTACTGTCTTTAAGTGGTCATTTAGTCACTAGCGACCCTGACCGTTAGAACGGGCGATAGAAGGTTCGATTCCAGACCGAGACAAATATTCATCAGGCTTAACTGTTTTATTAGAGACTATGTGTTAATTAGGTATAAATAAAATTGATTAAAAAAAGCAAAAACAAAATATATTTGTATTTAAATTATTTAAGGTCTTAACTAGCTTTGCTTATTCTAAGTCCTGGCTCTCAAATGGCTGTGAATGAGTTGTTCCAGAATATTACTATTACTATTATCGATGACCAACTACAGTCACGACCCTGCAGAGGAATCCAGGTTAAATCCCGACTGAGCGGTTATCTTTATGATGGATTTATGTTTCTCTGTGGGTTTCGCTTTGGAAATGTCATCTGCTGTTTCTTTTCGCTAAAAGAGGATTATCAGAGGAGATTAGTAAATTTTCATGTACAGGAACTCTTTAAAAACACAAGTTTTTATCATAACGTCCTCTTACTTACGGGCTAGGCAGAGAGCACCGAGTGCCAAATATATCTATCCTTACAGATCTGACATGGTTACTCAACACCTCATATCTAGTGAGATACTTTCGTAAAAACCCAATAAGCTGCCATATTTATCGATCGTTAACAGCAAGATCGATCTGAAAGTTACTTTAAAGGGTTCCGACCAGTTAACCTTGATATTTATAATCGAGTTATGGATATTAAAACCGCTTTTCTAAATTTTAGGCTGGTTACACACGAGTCACATGTATCAATGAGTCGGCAAGAAGTGGTGAACAAGATTTAATAATTTTTAAAATGTGATCGTATTTCTGACGATAGAAAGTCTTAATTATTCAAAGATTATATTCGAATTATTATGCAACGATTTAAGTGCCCTTTTGTTTCGTCTTCGTAAAAATCCAAAACTTACTCGATCTTGGGTTAAGGTAAGAAAATGATATACGTCTATTGAAATCAAAAGAATCGTACGATATTTCTATTTAGAGTCTCGTATTTATATGATTTAAATACCTATAAATATATTATATACAAACCTACATACGTACAAAATAAGTCAACAGTTATAACACTGCAGTAGTCTGTAAACGCCCTTATCGTTCATCTAACGAAGTTAACTGTCAATTAAAATATGTGTAAATTAACTAATTGATTCGATAAACAGCGGCTGAGGTATTTTATTATAAAATGTCCGATAAGTCGTTGACCTTTCCGATGTTCACTCAAGCAGACCCAATTTTTATTTCACCTCTCTGTCAGCGTACCTAAAAATAGTCAAGTCAAAGAACCACATTCCAAACATATATACAAATGTTCTAGCGAACAAATACACGCTTGTCACGCGACGTATTATCTCAATCGGTAATCAAACCTGGGACCTTAACGAGAGCTCGTACCACGACGCCAATTAGCGCACCAGTTTAAAATAGTTGCATACGAATTACGGCAGAATTTATAGATGTGTTATGTTGCGGTACATTGCGGTCAAATCGTTGTGTTTTATGTGTCCGCATTGACATAAACCGGATATATGTATATTTACATGTTATGGCTACTTCGTTGATCGAGTGGTTGCAACAGGGACTGGTGATTGAGAAGTCCTCGGTTCCATTCCCGCTCGGGTAACACAGGATTTCTCTAACTTAGATTTTCTAGTAGAAACTTCTAGCAGGGACTCGGAGTCTAGGTCTGTGCCGAGTGTATGGCAATAGTTTGACTACCTATTCATAATTAATTCGTAAACATAATTAGTACAATTTGGGAGTGTACTGCATCCCTTTGCCTACCCCGTCAGGAATTACATGCGCGATGTTACTTTATGTATCTACATATGTATTTCGCGAATATTGACAAACGCAAGTGCAGATGGTGACCAAGAATCACCTATCTTGAGGAAGTACGTCCGATACTGGCTGATGAGGGACTCAAAGGTATCTGAAATCGACGTGCGTATATGATTTTCTACCATGAAGGATTTAAGCAATGAACTCATGTATCGTTTAATTATGGATTATACAAAAAATATTTCGAGTAAACATTTTAATAATAAAAAAGGGGGCAACTTCAAATAGCCTTAGTTTTAAAAATACAATAATAAGCAAGTAACGAAAAGAGAAACACAGTTACAGTTTACTCTCTTTTCTTTTTCTTTCCGCGCATAAAGAAGCAATTTTTCTTAATTCTATACGGTCAAGGTCTCCATCTGAATGAAAAATAACGGAACATCTCTAAGCAGAGTCATGCCACACGTAATGACGTCCGTTTCCGGCCACGTTTCTTTACAGCTGTAAAATAAAAGATGGAGTTTTACTATTAAACGTTTCGTGAGTATTTATACACATGATTAAATATGTACCGATTTAACTCACGTACGTTTTTCGGGATAGCCCGACTAGTTTCGGACCTGTACGAGGTCCTTCTTCATGAGCTTCCATCGTTTGCAGCGAGATCGCGATGAAGACGGAGATGGAGTTTTATTTACCCGTTCGTATTTGAGAAAATAATATCAGAGGTATTATAACATAAAAACAGCATAATCAGAGAACATCGCTCTCTTTCTGTCCGTGTTAATAGTGTTTGAATGGACTTCAATCATCATTATTAACCTCAACGCTGTCGTCGCCATCATCATCATCACCATTATCGTCAACATTGTAAACATCATCGTCATCATCATCATCATCGTCGTCTGCAGCATGCCCCTCATCATACGTTTTACCGGTCAATTACTGAAATTTATTTATCAATGATCTTTACAGTCGACCAGAAATCAGCCAAGTGCGTCTACATAGACTTAAACACTGGCTGTATTATTTTTATCAGTCTACTGGAAGTCTACATCAGTTCGGACATTCGAAGACATTTTATAAGTAGAAAGCCAACAATATGAAGATACCTTTACAAATCTTGCAGTGCGGGTCATTTAGTGAGTGCGCTATCGACAGTTATTATCTAGATCGTGCCTCCATATCTCGGCGCCGATAACTCGATTGCATTCGACTCGTATTATAGTAAATATTACACTAACTGCGGTGGTCACCAGTCGCGGTGCTCGAGCTATAGTAAATAAATATTACTCACGCTTTACTGACATATTGTTATTGATATGTGTTAAGTTTATGAATTCTGCTTTAATCTATTTACCCTACTATCGCAATGTATTGTTTTAAGTTGTCGCCTTTATAAAATTTTGTGCTACTTTTAATTCTCCTTTCAATTGTTACTGTTTTATCATTATGGCAGGTTTCTTGCTGGGTAGGTGGAGAGCGTGGATACCATATACGAGTATTTATCTATATCAATCTATCTTTACCAACTTCGCATGCTTCTTATAGATTTTTAATTTTCGTCATAAAGAAAGTTTCGTTCCGAAGATATCTAATTCCGCCGCCAGACAGAACCTAATTTTTTTTTCGAGTTGAGTGTTAGTCTCCCTAGGTATCTGAATTCTCCGGTCCATTACCACACTCTGGTATTCCGGCGTGAGGTCAGACGGCATTTTAAACTCATTTCAATCTAAACTTCTGTTCAACAAATGTGTTTCATTGTAATTATGATGTAAACGAAGACAATGAATAATAAAATGATCACAACAGTTTCGTCCAATAAAATAATAATATTCTTCGATTATTCATTCCACTGTTGGAATATGGGTCTCCTCTCATATTGAAAGGGTTAAGGCCATAGTCTACCACGTTGGCCAAGTTCGGGTTGACAGACTTCACACACCTTAGAATTTTTTTTTAATGAATTCTAAGGCGTACAGATTTCCTCACGATGTTTTTCAGGTTGACCGAATGGTTCAAGGCATCGGGCTGACTATCCGATTCTCGCAAGCGGGAACGTGGGTTTCATCTAAACTAAGACTGAATGATTTGTTTTCTGATTAACTCTGATCTGTGTCATCACAGAGACAAAACTCTCGTAAAATAACAATTCGCTGAGAAAAAAACTCTTGGTGTAATTCTACCAAATCAATGCACACAAGTTATTAGTTAAAAGGGTTGTTACAGGCGGACATTTATAATAGAATTTTGGGAATTTTATCACTGTTACATATCAACGCAAACTTTGTCACGAACGGTTACGAGTTAGCAATAAACCCACGCTCGGTTAGCTCACGAATGACAATGATAAAACAAAACAACCATATACTCCCTGCATAAATCCAACCGACTGACGTATTTCTCGAAGTGCATTGATTAACGGAGCTTATTAAGCACGACGGAGCAGAGGTCAAACGTCAATGGTCGGAACTAAATCCTGACATATTTAGGGCGCGATCGCAATACTGCACAATGCAACTCGTAATATGAACTTTAAGTCACATCGGTTATATATTTTAATAGATGGTTACGTACTCGTATTTACTACGTATAGATGATTGAAAAAAAAGTGGACTATTAATCGTTCCTTAAAGCACTCCATGAATTTTTAGAATAAATTACTCTAATCTAATCACAGTCATTTCATTAATATATTTAAATTGAATTAAATTGTAACAATAACAAGTACGTATCTCTTATTCAATTAAATAAGAAAATGCATTCCAAAGCTTGAACCATGACCGTGTTCCAAGCCCTATGTAGTTATAAAATAGGTAACGACTGCTAATTATGCGAACATCTCGAGCCGCTAAAGCACGGGGACAGCAAATTTACCACTGGCAAACCGTCCAAGAGAGGACAGCGGATAGCAAATTGCCTTTTAACTTAATTAGGAGAAAGTACTGAGATGCCGCGTAAAGGTCAAACGGTAACGATTTGCAGAAACCAGATTGTTGACTGAACTGGATCTGCTGTAAAATTAAAATACACGCGCGACAGAAAAGCACAGTTTTTTTAAGTTTACATTTCGACTGCAACAAAGCCACTGCTGTATGTACATATGTATGTATATTCATACATTATCCGTGTGTTACTTTCCAGCAATATTTACATTATTATGTCGTAGAAATATACATTTAAATATTGTCTTTGTTCTTACTACATTTTCATTATGTATTCAATTTGTAAAAAAAAATAATTTAATGTAAAATGCCAAATTACGTTTGAAGAATCACATTTTTAGATTTTGAATTTTTTACGAATTTTTCTGATGCCGGTTACAACATGATATAGTGCTTTGGAACTCTGAGTGTAACCTTCATTTACCAAGTTTACACGTAAAGTACGTGTCTGCAAGAAATGCATATTTAGTATGGATTTCTGTATGATTGATGATATAAGGTGCTTAAATGTTAAACCATTTTTTTTTAATACAGACGGCCTCGCTGGTCTAGTGGTTGCAAGTGCGACTGCCGATCGGGAGGTCCTGGATTCAAAGTCCGGGTCGGGTACTATAAAATTTTTCTAATTTAGAATTTCTAGTAGTGACTCGGAGTCTAGATCTGTGCCCGGTGAATGGCAATAGGCTCACCACCTATTCCATGGGACGTAAAACGTAACTGATGAAACGTGGCGTGAACACTTCTCTGCCTATCCTTTCGGAGATTATAAGCATATGCTACGTATTTTTTTTAATAAAGAGCCCAATCGAAATTTGTACACAGAAATGTAACTAAATAGCTCAGAATTGGATACAGCTCTACATAGAGTCTTCTAATATTAAAATACTTGAAAACCTAAAGTAGAACACGTCACTATGACCCCTAAAAGTTTAGTAAGATTTATTTAACGTTTCTCCGTTTCTCAACAAACTGAAGTATTTACCCGAACCATACTCGGGAGTGTTAATTGAAGAACCATAAGTGAACCGAGGTATCAAATTATACTGACCATTTTAGGGTTAGAAAAGTTTCTATTCTGTCTTTAAAAAAAAAGTTGATAAATATGTTACAAATTACCGGTCTTTAACGAGTTCGGAAATGAAATTACCATAACACATGTCTTATGTATACATATAGAAAAATTTAGTTTAAAATGCTTATTTCTCTCATTCACAAGATAGTTATCCAGACGTATCCATTTTTTCCCATCCTAACAGTGTTAAAATGTTTACGAACGGTAATTGCCAAAGGCGGTAGGCGGACGCAACAATATTTCTATAAACTTCCTAAGTTTATAAAATATGTAACCGGTGTAAGAACATTGCTCAACGGATGATAAGAAAAACTGCAATGAATAACAAGTAGAGTCAAATCTCCGGCTACCATTTTAATCGAATGTTGTTCACCAACATCATCTTGTTCTGTACAAATTCTGTTTGTTGATGATAAATAGATTACAATAATTATTAACGTAACATCACGCCTGTAAACTCCGTAAAGATAGGCCGAGGAGTGTAGTACACTACCACGTTTCACCAGTTACGTTTACGTCCCTTGGCATAGGTGGTGAGTCTATTGCCATACGCCGGGCACAGAAATTAATTCACTATTAGAAATTCTAAATTAGAAAAATCCAATAGTACCCGACCCGGAATTTGAACCCAGGACCCACCGATCGGCGGTTGCGCTTGCAACCACTCGACATACGAGGCAGTCGATATAATAATGCAATAATTATTATTACTGTTATTATTATTACCACTGAGATATTTAAGTATACTATTGTGGAGAAATCTTAAGTGGATTGTTTAGTCGTGATGATTTCCTTCACTGTTTACAGTGAATGACATTTAATTCCAATATCAAGTTACGACCAACATAAACCTAAAACCCGAAACATCTAAAACTCATATAACTTTCCAAAGACAAAGGCGCTAAGATTTGAACCCAGGACTACGGGAAGTATTGTAGAATTGTCAGAGCAATACATTTTAATAGGTAACTTGTTAGAAACCTGGAAATGCAATAATCGACAAAGCAATACTTGATCCATTACTGAGCCATCAAGCTGTTTTACTCGCAAATTAAATTACATTGAGAGTCGTTCTCGTTTCTTGTGTTATAATCATTTAATCACGATTCAATTATGCAATACGATAACCGAAGGGATTATCACGTAATACGGTATAATATCAATGGATCAAATCATAAACGGCCGTCCAGATATTGAGAGCAGATGTAATGGTTCATTGGCCAAAAGTGTGCCAAGTGAATTGTTCCGGGTTCAATCGCCGGGGGCGACAAGCGACGTGTGAAGATTATTTTATATAACAATTTTTTCCTAATATAACACTGGTATTATCTGCTATTTTTATTACGAGGACCGCTGCTTTTTATCTTCAACATAATGAAGGTTAAAACAGTGTCAGGCCAGTGGTTAAGAATTCAGCCTCTCATTCCGTAGGTGCTGGGTTTAAATCCATAGCACTCACCTGTTTATAAAAATTGCGTTTTAAGTTTAAATATCACTTGCTAACGGTGAAGGAAAACATCGTGAAAAATCCTGCACACCTTAGAATTTATAAAAAAAATCTAAGGTGTTAGAAGTCTGCCCACCCGCACTTGGCCAGCGTGGCAGACTATGGCCTAAACCTTCTCATTATGAGAGGAGACCCATATTCTAATAGTGAAATGACAAATGGTTCGATTATTATTATTTTATTATACTGGAAGTTGGTTTTGGATGAAAGCGCCTTAGATCGTTTTATTTGAATGGTTTTATGTTCATAATCCTTTATGTTATTGTATCCTTATGTTCATAATGTTTTATGTTTATAAAGATAAATGCCCCAAACAGCAGACAGGCAATTAATATTATCCCATCAAGTCGTCCGTAGGTTTAACCTAAACGAAATATTTTGCTAGTGATTGATTTCAAAAAAGACAAGCAAGACATTCATAAATAATATCTACCATAATATCATAAATGAGGAGACAATTTTCAATTTTCTAATAAAGATGTATTCATTCATCTATCCTTAACCTCAGGCAGAACTCTCGTCATAAGTGAAATAAGGAGAACTTTACTGCGTCTGAGAAACTTGAGTGGAACGTTGTATGAGGTATTATTTAGCCCGCTATTAGAAACAAAATTGCCGTAACGCTAAAGGATTTATTGGGTAAGCTATAACCATAACACCTCATAAAACAGTATTGCCAACAATATAACACAAACCGAAACGAAATAGTTCTATTATATATTATTACTACGCTGCCGTCACGCCATTGCCTTTACGAAGTAGGCAAGTAGACCCTAGTGTCAAATTTACGAGTATGTATGCTTAGTAATCATACAGCTTCTACATTTGATGAATATATGTATCTTCTCTCAACTCTCTTCGTATAAAATATTTTTTACTTCAAAAATTTTAGTATTGATGTTACTCCTAATGATTATACCCTGATCAGACAATTAACCACAAAAACCTTTGCGAATATAGAACATAAAATGCCCTTTTAGTTTCAAAGAGTTATTTTGCAACGTGTTAGAAAAACCAATGTCATAGACCTTTATGGAAACTAGGAAGTTGTTTCATTACCACCTGTGGAGTATCTTGGCTCATGTGTTTTTAACGATGTTAAACATATGGCGAAGATTTGCTCTCCGTGAACATAAACCATTTGGTATTACAACAATTCACACAATGGCTAAACAACGTCCCAAATAAGGTTTTTTGAACGCAACTTTTATTAAAAACATCTGAAAGCATCATTATTAATGGAAGACACCAAATGTGATGAAAAAAGTAGAGGAATAAATGCCAAGAAGTTCGAAGCTGTTTTATTAATAGAATATATTTTAGCACGGACAACAAACTGAAAACCATCTCTTAGAAACATAAACATTCTTCTCTATTAAAATTGCAAAATGAATGATTACATTCGTCATGTATTATAAATTAAATAATTTAGCGTATCAAAATAATCGAGTGATTAATTGGCAGCGACAACATAGAAGGCTACAAGACAGAAGAAAAATATATGAATGAGTCAGATATTACTCTCAAAGGATTAGTTAATTCTTTAGAAGAAACCATATATTGTGACGACGATACAATATCACATAAAATACCTACAAACATTTTAACTAAAATAACTATGCTATTTTATCCCACTTCGTCATAATTTACCTTCTAAGAAAGGTGAACTAGCCGGCTGCATTGAGACATATCAATGTCCTGTTAGAGGTCAAAAGATGTATTATTATCAATGCCAGTAAATTACTTCATTATTAGTTTGCATACATTTGTATCTGCATTTCGGAATTTATGTGTTTTACAATGTAGGTTGATATATATTTATTTACCGTGATATTGATTGGTACGTAAACGTTCTCAAATTTTAAGATTACCTAGATCGATAGTAATATAAGAGTAACAAAAGTTGTCACATGTAGGTGAAAAGTTTACATTTTAATAACAAAATTGTATTTAATAATCATGTTCAATGAGTACAATAGAAATCATATGTTTAAATATTTATACCGTAACGATAAAGGCGACTTAAAAAATCTAAACAAATTAATAAAATGTAAATTGACAGATGTAATTTTTTATCGACACCAGATTTATTGAAAGCGATTATCCGTAAATAATATAATCATCCAATACTTAATTGAAATAGTTTTCGCCATCGTACACGAGCTAAAACAATTATACGATTATGGCTTATCACAAAAGATAAAATAAAGATAAGATAAAAATTCGCAAGGCTTAATCAATCACAAGGTCTAGGCGATAGATAGAAAAAAACCAAACAGAAGTTTGTTTCGTATAGTTTACACTATAAATTTGATAGCCTTCCAGAAACTTTGGTGCATTGAACTGTGAAACTCGTTAAAATATAGTCGACGTAAATAAATGCAGTCGTATAGAAAAAAAACTAAAAGTTATCTCATCAATCAATCGGTAAGGAAAATTCTTCCCGCTCAATAAAATCCTAGCTCATAATTCACCAAAGTTATCGCTGAATTCCCGCAATGATTTAACGATGTAGATAAACGGGCCGAACGTAAACACGGTCGCTCCATAGAAGTTCAAGTACATGACTACACTAAACGCTGTTTCCAGATAAACTTTGCATTTCGGGCTGAAACCCATAAAACTTTATATCGGGCTTTAACACTTTTACTGCTCTCTAATTAGAACTTGATAAACTTGTAAATAAGACCAACGGAGATGAAAGTGCCATTGATGCTAACGGCGCTTTAAAACAAAAAGACCTCCCGCCTCCTAAACAATGCTCTCATTCAAATGCCGATGCAAGAAACGTTTCAAAATCACTCACCATGCAACTCAGCATTTGCAGTTGCTGGACCACGAAACAATTCACTTTCAATACACGCAACACGGAAGAATTAATTTGCGAATGCGTTTATATTGTAAAGCATTGGACCGAACGTTTACCCTTGTGGGACACCCGAAAGATATTCGATTTTCGATCGCGTGCGCGCGAGCCGTTCGGCGCGTGGCTCTCAATAGCTGCCTGCTTACAACTGAACTATCAGTGACTGACTGGCTGACGGTGCGCCGGCGTCTCGCTTCGGTGTTTACTATACCCCATGTGCAGCATTATCAAACGCTTGCGTTGAATTCTAATCTATATTGGATGAATATACGGTTTATTTTTATTTGCAGATCGGTTTATATCCCTTATCTGTGTTAGTAAGTCGGTTACTTGTATTTGTCGTTCGTATGAATGAAAAATAAACTCGCCTCATAGAGCTTTCTGATGGTCGCCGTTCGTTTATGTTATAACCTTAATTAATGTTTTCAACTGCTTGATATGTTAGCGTAGTCCTTGTTGGTTTTTAAGTGTTTGTCTCGTTTAACGCGTATGACTCATTCTTATTTGCCTTCGGCTCCTTTTTATTCTCATATTTTATTACCGCGATAATGCTTCTAGGAACATTGTTACCATCCATTTGAGTCTTTCGCAATATTATATATGTTTGTCTAGTTCTGTGACCTTGTATAACTGATATAACGATTTAGTTCTACGTTATCTTAAATTTAAATTAACAACAATTATTTTTTAATTACTCTAGTCATCATTTATATTTTATGTTATTAATGGATAATCGTGTTTCTTGTTTCTTAATTTTATTACTCGGCCCTATTTATAGGTTATCGTGTTTTAAATTATATTAAAATAGTTATCTTGTTTCTAATCGTATGTCTGTTTATTTCTTTTACTGTTACGTAATACGTAGGTACGTATTTTTTATGTTCATGATTATTATTATTATATCGACTCGCCACATTCTTGTAGTTGTTTTTCTCGTTTTTTATATAATTCAACTAGATTAATGGTTATTAAAAAATATGTTTCTAAGGTGTGTGAAGTCCGCCAACCCGCACTTGGCCAGCGCGGCGGACTACGGCCTTAACCCTCTCAATAT
>DWJK01001356.1:0-17239 GCA_018248815.1 Croniades pieria auraria | reverse complement strand
CTTAAGTTTTGCGCTTCCTCGGGCCAATTTTTCACCTGAAGCTCGCGCAGGTCCTTCATGACTTCGTCCTTCCAGCGATACCTGGGACGGCCGACCGGGCGTTTATCATTCACGATTCACGAGAAGTTAGTACGGATGTTAAACGAAATGCAGCACTATAGGTGGCAGTACCATCACAATGTCAATATTTGGCTAACATCATGCTACAACAGAGTCTAGCTGGTGTGGAGACGTTAGATGAGGAGGGACTTTCTATCCTGCCACCGAAGAGAGCAGGTCCTCCGCTCTATGAACTGTTACTCGTATCGTTTGCTCGGTGTGTTAGTGTCCTCTATAGACAGGCTAATGTGTTAGGCTTTAATAAAAAGTGATTATGGTGTACTCGCTGTTTCTCTTTGTCCGATTACCCACATACTCGCCCATACTGTTTTACGAAGGTGCAAATAACTCCGCCGACCCGACGTATCCGACATACACAAAACCTTTGCAGAAGTTAAAAGATTATGTGTTATTTCTCTATACTTTATTTTTATTGAATATTCTAAAATGTCGTTTGTTATTTTAGAAGTGCATATGAACATGTTACAACGTCAGTGAAAGAAATAACATAATTATTTTACCGCGAACTTTAAAGCAGATAATAAAGTTACGAGGTATTAACAAACAAAACACCTCGTAACAGCAGTGCAGTAATGGAAATGAGAGGAAGTTGGCAAAATGACAATGAACAGAGTATAACATTACACTATAGAGTTCTAAGTTACATCTCTATTTCGTCTAGTTCAAGTCAAGCCTTGCTACCCATGGTGCACCCTGCTGAGCAACTGAAGCGGTTCTGGTGACCGACTGGTTACGGTATAGCGAAATACCTAGGCATAGTAACATAACCTGGCCACCGATGGATAGCGGCGTAGGCAGTGCAAAAAGCACTGCGACCCCACACCTGCACGTTCTACTGTTGGACACGGATCTCCCCTCATTATCCAGCTTAAGGGATTAATCTATTCGTATCACCCTCTAGCCATATGAAGATTGGCTGACTACACCCATCTTAGAGAACATTAAGAAGTACACTAAAATATACAGGATTACTCGCTATGTTTTACTTTACCGTTACAGCAAGAAGAAAAACATTATTATTACTATATCAATAGGCCAGCTCCCTTACGGGGTAGGCAAAGAGGATGAGGAAACAAAAATAAAAACAAAAAAGAAAAACATGCTAAAACTTCAATAAATTTATTTATTATTTTGCCAACATACTGTCACATTACGACCTAAAAACAATTTAAATTGTTATCAATTAAATCCCCACTGAGTGCTAGCACAACTATAGGCGTCCACATCATGAAAATCATCAAAATTGTCGAAGTCTTAAGATATCGCTTCGATCATAACTCACCCAAATAGATTTACAATTGTGATCTCGAGTCTTGAATCTTATACTAGACATTCATTTTTCGGGCATTTTGCACCGTAACACTTTGTAATAAAGTCCACGTGTACAATAAATCTTGAATCTCCAGCAACGCTGAGGATCACTATGGGACTTTTTAAATTGTAAGACGAATTAAATATTTTTGCGTAATTAAGTTTGTAATAAAAAAATTTCGATTTATCATCATCATCATCATAATCATCATCATGTCAGCCTTTTCCGTTCCACTGCTGGACATAGGCCTTTCCCGAGGTGTGTCACAACACTCGATCCTCCGCAGATCTCATCCAGCCGCTGTCGCAGAACTAATGGTTGTTGGGGGAGACGAGTTCTAGAATAGATACCACGTACTGGCAGGCGTACTGTGGGCCGTCCACCAGCCCGTTGGACCGATGACCTTAAGAAGGCAGCTGGTAGTGATTACTCGACTAATCTTAGTGAAATAAATACTCAAATATTTATATATTAAACATGGAAATTTTATTGCTAAAAATACTTTAACTTTAATATTCGTCAGAAATAAGATTAAAATTTATACTCTATTATTAAAAGAAAAATTTTTAATAATGAGTAAAATTAAATCTCATGACGACATTAGACCTGTGTGCAGCCACGAAGTATTAAAATGGTAGATGATGATGAAATGAAAGGCTAATATGACAAAAAATGTGGTAATTTCCAATTTAAAGCGATATCACCTCACCGTGTCGTAATCAAATTTCCGGATTCAATAAATAATATGAATAAGCGATAACATATTAACATGAATATCGAATACATTAATATTAATATACCTATATATTAAATATTATTATACATTAATTGAAAAAACAATCAATTTACATGTGAGTATGAAGTCCACGCAACACAGAATCTCCTTGTCAGCTTGATAAGTTCAGTGGCCAATGAGTACATAATTAATTTTCCGCGTCGCCGGTTCGAATCTGCGTCCGTTTTGCTATACCTTTTATAACTTAAACCGTACAACTCTTTTTGTGCGCTTGTGAAATAATTGACACAGCCTTTTCTGTAGGTTGTATATGTATATTTCTGTGATTAATTTAATATCTGCTTCATATGTCCAAAAAGACTTTCGAGATATTTCAATGGACTGTGATAACAATGATATCATCATCGTTATGATCATTACCGTCATTATTACCATTATTATCATCATCGCCATCATCAACATCATCAGCATCATCATCAACATCATCATCACCATCGACTTTTTAGAACGATCGAGCATCGACTTCTTAGAATGAGAAAGGTTGGCGACATAGTCCGTCATGCTGACTATGTGCGTATTGGCAGATTTTGTGCAGACTCTTATACGAACTTTACCCTGTGCAAGTTTGTTCGTAGTATTATAACTCACCGCTGCATGAAGTGCTATTTAATGTGAAAACGCACATTTTTATTAAGAGCTATGCACCAGAATTCAAACCCTGGACTTCAAAGTGAGAGACTCAATTCCAAATCATTATCACAGCTTGCCTAAGCTTTTACTACTATTTAGTCTAGACTATATCGAAATCAGTCGGTCGCCAAAGCCACGTCTGTTGTACCGACCAGGTGCACCACGGACATGTAAGGTTAGGTTGGACTCCTCAGATCTAGCTTCTGACCCTTTCCACCTTTATAATAAATACATTGTAATTCAACTTTTTACAATCCTAAAAACCAGTTGAATACAGGATAAGCCATAACTAAAAATGTTCACAATCCTCCAAGCGCATTTTTTTTCGGGGCGCGCTCATGCATACAATCAATTAGGTGTTTCCTCGGGCAATTAAACATATGCTCGCGCCGTCGAGCGCGGAGTACACGGGTGAGAGGCACAGGGGAGTTACACATACAGATATAATAAGCGCGATCTTCACTCTGTCTGTCTTTTATGCAGTCATATCAACTGCTCGACTCGTTTCGAGATGATATGAAATATATAAAAACATACTAATTTCTTTAATTTTTTCTTTCACTATTTTGTTATTTCGTTTATTCATTCATTGTTGCATTCATTCGTTCGTAAATTTTTCTAATCATCATTATCATCATCATCAGCGTATCTCAGTCCACTCCTGGACATAGGCCTCCCCCAATGAGCGCCATCGCGGCCTGTACTCGGCTTGTCGCATCCAACAGCTGCCTGCAGCCTTTCGCAGATCATCATCCCACTGGGCCGGAGGACGTCATACACTACGTTTGTAGAGCCGCGGTCTCCACTTCAGAAATCGCTTACTCCACCGGTTGTCCGTTCTTCGGCAGACATGCCCAGACCATTGCCACTTCAGCGAGCTAAACCTTTGAGCTATGTCGATGACTTTGGTTCTCTGTCGGATAGCATCATTTCTGATCTTATCCTGAAGGATTCCGAGCTATGTTCGGAGTCATAGCTCGTTTCATAGCTCGCTGAGCAACTTTGAACGGGTGGATTAGGCGCACCGTGAGTGTCCACGTTTCAGCTCCGTATGTCATGACTGGTAGGACGCACTGTTTGAAAACATTAGTTCTCAAACTCTGCGGTATGGATGACGAGAAGACTCGACGTAGTTTACCAAATGCTACCCAGCCCAGTCGAATCCTCCTCTTGGCCTCCCTCTCAAAATTGTTTCTACCTAAATGCAATGTCTGCCCGAGGTATGTATATGTATTCCGAAATAATTTCTAGAGGGTGACCATTTACGACCACAAGTCCCGGATCGACTTTTTATTGATTATGATTTTGATTTTATCCAAATTCATGCCGAGACCTATTGGTCGCGAGGCCATTGCTAGGCTGTCCAGCATTTGTTGCAACTCATCCAGCGACTCCGCTAGTAAGACTATGTCGTCTGCAAATCGCAAGTGTGAGATGTAATCGCCATTTATGATTATGACCTTACCTTTCCAGTTAAATTTTTTCATAATTTTTATTTATTTATGAAAATAAATGTAAGGTGACATCACGCCTGTAATCCCCGAAGGGATAGGCAGTAGAATGTAGTACACTCCCACATTTCGCCAGTTACGTTTAAGTCCCATCGAATAGGTGGTTGAGCCTATGGCCACATACCGGGCACAGATTCTGTCTCTGAGTCAATACTAGAAATTCTAAACTAGAAAAATCCAATAGTACCCGACCCGGGGTTTAAACCCAGGACCTCTCGATAGGCAGTCGCGCTTGCAAACACTCAACCAACGAGGCAGTCAAATAAATATAGATTTTAGAACAGATAGCAATTCATATAAGGCGGTATAATCACAATTCGGTTACCTTTCGAGACATATGTATTTACACACCAGCTATATTAACTATCTATTATTTACATATCGATTGTTAAGCCTCTAACGAAATTCACATCAATGAGACCTTGAATAGAAAAGCAATCCCATTGAAACCTTTCGCCTGTTTCTAACTCTACAGCGAGCAGGCGTGATTTTACTTACGTAAACAGCAATTTAGTTGACACATCGTGCATCTCTTTCGACTCGACTGGTAGTGACTTCTGTTGAACAGTTAATTGTTACCTGTGTCTTCGAAAGAATAAACTTTATTCTGAGGTGAATCCAGTACTTTATGACATAAAGTTCTTCAAGCATCGAGTACTTGAAATATAGAGTTCTTCAAACATACAGTTGAAAGATTCCTTCAAGCAGGCAATTCTGATGTTACACAAGTTTGTAGATAGTAGTGGAGACTTTTTAGGGTCTTGAAAGTGTACCCTGGTAACAGTGGTACGTCATTCCTTCTCCAGTTTTCCATTTTGATCCAGGAATTTATTTCAATAAGCCATTCAGCTCATATCTTTCTCCTACTCAACAACAATAGTTATATGTTACTTTGTACATAACATAACATCACGCCTGTATTTCTCCGATAGGGTAATGTTCCTCTGCAATGTTATACGTCCCACCATGGAATAGGGCGTAAGCCTATACATGCCCTACTTTATTCAACGGAAATCAATAAAAAATAAATCAACATTTTTATCCTAATGTATCTTGAAAGTTGAAGTGCACAACTGTAAAAACTATTAGAAATCACGTACAAACAATTAAACTGTGGTAAATGTGCAGCACGTGACTTTGAGCTTTACGTCTAAGTAATACGGTGTGTGATAAGGACGAGACTTGAACAAATGGCGCAGGAAATTCTGTTAGCGGTCGTAACACGGACTGAGCTTGTTTCGTACTTTTTAGTTTTGTGCGATATTCATATCTCTTTAAATGATACATCCTTAAAGTATTTAAAACAAACAAATTAAATAAAAATCTTTATACATAAATTAAAAATAACATTTTGGAAATACACCTGTCAAAGGTATATGAAATGATACAGTTGAAATAAAATTATAATTAACACGATTTATTTCATCATTATTGCCATAGTTTAATAATGATACATAATGACTCAAAATCTACATATGTGCATTACACACACAATGTACATACAGTATACCATACAGTACATGCACTAATTACATATTACGACAATAAAATGTTTCTAGAACTTTTTTCCGAAACATTCGCGTCGCATAGTCCAAACACACGAAGCCAGACGCGCCTCAACCCTGGAGTGCGGGGGCGTGGCGGAATTATTTATTGCATTTAATTACTTATCGGACGGGCGCGATGCACGCTGCAGGTTGTATGCACCATATATTAGCTGCTTCACCCCTTTCAATTACTGCGCTTTCAACGCGAACTGCATCGTCTGAGTTCGTGATTTACGCTGGGCGCTGCATCACTTGAGATTTTGAGAAGACAATGCAATGGTGTGACGTGTGATATGTCAAAAAGAATTAATATGTTGTATAACATCATCAGTTTATCTCAGTCCACTTCTAGATAGTCATATAGGTGTTTGTTGTCATATCGTCCCGCCAGGTTCCTTACGATACAAGTAGAGAGTACCAAGTTCCAAAGAACCTTATCCTTACAGACCTGACATGTGTTTATATTCATTTTTCTCTTTATACATGTGTAGATATTATTGTTCATTGTTTTATATCATCACGCCAGGTTCCTTGTAAGGTGAACAGAGAGCACCTAGCGCCAAATATCGCTTCCATTACAGACCTGACATGCTTCTTCTACAATCATTCATCTCGTCATACTCCCACGCTATTTAATATATTAGTTTAACATTACGCATATATCCGCTAGGTCTGGGTATAATGACAACGATTAGACGTCAAAATTATGTCAAAAGGCTGATGGATAGATGGATTAACTAATAAATCGTGACAACTAACTCATCACCATCGATCTTCCAATCACTCCGCTGTTGAATAGAAGTCTTTTCTTAATAATCTTAAGGCAATAACCCATCACATTGGTCATGTGTGGGTTGGCAGACGACCCCCCCTGAGACCCCTTCAGTGAACTTTCCCTTCGCCAAGAGAAGTGCTACCACAAAAAAACATACTAGAACACAGCAACCAGAAATTATTGTACTGTCATTTAAAATGTATTAGCGATAATATTAATATGATATCGAAAGTAGTTAACGGAACACATAAATTGTAAAGGGGTGGACACACCATCCCATTACGTTAGAAAGATAACGCCTTAATAGTAATTGCGTACAGAGAGGCGGAGAAGTAAATGTACTGATTCTAATTAAATTGGTTCCAATTAATTCAAAAGATTTACGAATGATAGATTTGTGCTCTAGATTTCAGTTCTTTACCCCGGGGGTCTGAGGTCCGAATTCTTATAAGAAAAACTGACATTCTCTACCTACAGACATTTGGGTAGCGTGATAAACTTTGCCTTTTACTGAAAGGGAGACCTATGATCAAATATCAAATACATTTTACTCTATAGTGAATTGTCCATTAATGAAACAGCTGTAAATCAGAATTTGAAAACTTGCGAATGTGCCAAGTGCGAATTGGCAGGTTATATTAAATTATATTAATCATCATTAACTTTAAAATTAAAAGTGATTTTTAAACATAAATCAAACAAGCGACCCTACAACACAGGTAGGTGATTCCCTGTGAAGGATATGTTTACGTTATTTAAGAAACGCCGAATCAGGGTAAATATTTTGAAATATTAAGGCCTTAGTCTGATAGTCATATTAATGCGAAGATACGAATATCCCTGCTGATAGGGGAGTCAAGTATCCGAAATCGGCGGAAGTGTATGAAAAAAGTGATAAATATAGATTGAGCAAGACCAAGACCGTTAGTATACTCGTATTCTGCACTCAGTACCCTCTGCGTACCCAGCTAGGAAGTAGTCGTGACGACATAACGATAATAAATCCAGTTGGCAATCGTAACCTGAGTAACCTCTGCACTTTCTTTTGTATATTTCTGTTATTACAAAAATTTAAAAGATAGGTTAGTGTAGTTTATGCTCAAAACCTGGATCTACAATATGTATTGTATTTTTACACCTTTACACATCTTTCACACGCTTTTTTACATTCTTTTCGTTGTACTCTCTCAATATAGCTTCGCGTGAGATCTGACATGAGGTCTAAAGGAACTATGTATAGGGACAACACTATTAGTCCAGAACAGGAAGCATAGCGTGCATACACAATTATGGGATAGTCATAATATTTGATACTTATGTTATGTTTAACTAAACATTAGCAATTAGGAATATTTCGTCAAATATTGAAGTACAGTAACTCTAATACCAGTATTAGTGATGTGGTTTAGCATTCAGCCTCCCACTCCATGGGTTCTGGCTTCAACTTTTCATAATAAGTTGACTGCCTCGTTGTTCGAGTGGTTGTATGTGCAACTGCCGATCGGGAGGTCCTGGCTTCAAATCCCGGGTCGTGTACTATTGAAATTTTCCAATTTAGAATTTTTAGTAGTGACTCGGGGATTACAGGCGTGATGTTATTTTGTAATAAATTATTTCGATTTTTCATAAAAAATTGTTATAACGATAATGGGAAACATCATGAGGTAACCTCGCGAAGACCTTTGGAGGACTCAAACATTTAGAAATAAACTTTTTTTTTCGTTTTCATTCTTATCTAGAACGGAAGTTATAAGGTTGAAATGTTAACATTTAATATTGAAATTAATAAGCAACATTCAAAAACTTAGTCTATAACAATAAAACGTTTTTTATCCGGTTTATTTAAAAAAACTAGCTCACTTTTTACAAAATGAACTAAAATCGTAGTAGCAGTTTAACTAATTCGAAACTAAATTTCCTGGCTGTAGTTATTTTGAAAAGACACACAACAAAAAGTGTGTTTTATAGTGTGCATGTTTGTGTGTGTTCGTGTGTTGTGGGCACAAATTGGCTCCCACTTCGCTCCGAGCATGAGCCGCGAAGCTAATAGGCGGGGTTCATGTTAGGGTTGCCAGTCGCTGGAAAAAATTCAAACGAATTATTATAAATATAAAAAGCTAAATATAATTGTAATTGTAACATAACTCGTATGCGCTATAGGAAAGTAGTATATTTTAATTAAGTAGATAAGTTCGTGTACGTGATACAAACTGTTTAAAATACTGGTCAATTTCTGATGTGTTCACAAGAAAATCATATCTTTAAAAAATATCTAAGCGTTTGAATTCAATAAATTTTTCGTTTCACAGTAATCATAGTATTGTGCTTATTTTAATGGTACCTATGGCGTATATTTAAAACAGCGTATTTATGTGTGCTAGTTACATTACGTAGCCTGTTAATTATTCATAATGTAAAGTCTTGCCGCTTTAGTAAACTATACTTAGTCAGTGTAACCCGAACAAGACGAGGTAAAATAAATATAAATAAAAACGAGAAATAGTCTTAAAAATGTATACAATTTATTTTTTCAACTTTACTTTTCTACAACTTAGGATTACTTTATAATAACAATATACAAATACTAGGTTACAAAATTCTTTTGCCAACCCTATCGTCCTCTGACCACAGGGCCATCAATATAACAATTTAACAGGAACGTTTCAACAGCTATAAATTAAATGAGTTAACAGCCCAACAAATCCTGAGCACGCTGCCCACAACTGGGCCCAGGGGTTACAGTTTTTGTATCAGGACCGCTTACACGTTTACTCAGCTCTTCGTACATCATAACTTGTTTTAGAGTTAGTTAAGGGAATCTTCGATGTCTACGGAATACGCGATGTCTTAAGAATGAAACATTATAGGAGATTCCATAGCAACTGTGATAGAAAACTGTGAATCTCTTAAACAACTCACCGAAAATGAAAAAGTAATTGCTAAAACAGTTGGAATGAAAGGATCCACAATTTTAAACATTAGAAGTGGTCAAAATAAGTTTTTTTTTTATTAAAAATTTTGTATATGTAAGCAAACGTGACGTATAACCGTATTTGTGTATGGAGTGTGAAATAAATGTAATATAGAATATGAGAATTAAACAATATACCTTATCCACAAGTTAGTATTAATACTCTATCAACATAGAGTATATTTTGTTCTATAATGATCTCAACACCGTGAGTAATTCGTAACTTTTTTTTTGCGTTTCATATATGTAAGTTAAATTCTGATATGTACTTAAATTTTTTATTACTTGCTCGACGATAATCGAAGATATTATGTTCTTTTTTAAAACTACCCGCAAATACCAAAAACAACGCCACTGACCTGATACGAAGCTCCCCAGACCCTCAAAAAGAATAAAAAACCACGGCGAAAATTTGTAAACGACGCCAAGATATCCACACGCCCATCGACCGGCGATCATTATTTTATGAGCCACCAATTTGAGCTAAACTCTATTATTTGGAACAATATCAGCTCAATTATGAGCCTTCTTGGAACCGAACGGTATGATTTGTTTCCCCTCTTAGTTCTTAATTCGGTTTCGTATCGATTTGTTAACATTGTTAGTCAAGCAGCGGCCGCATTACTATCTGTACATCCTCTTGTAATGTAACAGATGGAAGAGTTAGAAGTTTTGGAAATTAGGAATAGAATTGTGTACAATAATCAATACATTTTGGCTCGGAATGATAGATATACCGTGATTATTTTGATCCATGGGCTATGAACTCTGACTGATATGAGTTTGTCCAACAACTGCAAGACGTAGAATGATCTTAGCACTACTATAACGATGATTAGATGGCGCAATATTACCCTTAATCAATAGAAATATCCTGTCCAACAATCTGTGAGCAATGTACAGTATCATGGGTGTGGGTAGACTCTACCATGAGAGCCGACGTATCCCGTCCATGCTTTGTTTGATAGCAAACTACATTTAGAAGAGGTATGCTTGCGTTTTAAAGCAGCCAAACATTATTTACTAAAATAATTCTGATCTTCTACTTAATGAAACTGACTAAAAATATAAAAAACGTTGTTTCATTTGGCAGACCATTACGCAGAATCTAGGAAAATGTTGACAACAGGTAGAGTACGGCGACTGTAGAAGAATCACGTCACATCTGTAAGCACGGAAGTATTTCGCATTCATGCTCTCTGTCTAAGCCGAAAGAGACCTGGTGTGATGGTATAAGATATTAGAATAATAATAATAATAATAATAATTCTTTATTTTCAATAACAATAACGTAGAAATATTTTAAATAACATGAATAGAAATATAGAGGCCAAATATAATTTCACGAGCGTAATTTAATATACGCTCTCTCGCAAACACCACCTGACATTATCGAGTATTTAAGAGCACGAGTTAACAGAATCAAGCGGTCATAAAGCCGGTATTATTGGCAATTCGACATACTTACCATGATGCATGTGTAGAGTATGCTTTGCGAACTGAATGCGGTACGGTCAGTAAAGAAAATTTTTCGTTACTCTAAGATCTCTCTTCTATAAGCCTACTCTTCAATAACATTGACCAAGTTAATGTCTCCGTGATTTTAATTAGCTGCGTTAATAACAAAACTATTACTAAGGACTTTAAATTTTGGGATTTTTTAACTTGAAATTCCTAGTAGTAGCTCGACATATGTATTTGTGCCTTCTGTACTACACTCCTCTGCGTAGCTCTTCTGTAAAATTCAGGCGTGATATAATTTTTTTAACTTCCAATAATAGATTTTTCTTACACCGTAGGGCACCACACTTCGATAAGTATTAGGAGAGATGTACTGAATACAAATCAATTATTTTTTAAATGTTTTTATACAAAAAATGAAATTAATTTATTACACTTCGTGTTATAAAAGACTAAGGAAAAGTATACGGAACTAAAATTATTTATCTTTGAAATATGCATATTGGTACTATAATAGAACTGCTGTGTAATAGAACTTCTTTTTAAAAAAATTGATCAAAAAAGCATTTGAACAAAAATTTGAACTGGAAATGCTAATTTTTTTGCACCCCATACATGGGCGTTCTCCGCCTGTTCAGCCCAAGCGTCGATAACAAGCGCGCATTAACAAATATTTAAACATATCGCACCAACAAATGATTATGCTTTGTGGCCGGAGGCTTGTTGCGCCTTTTTTGCAGACGGTACAATTACTTACGTGAAATAATTAATCGTTCTGATGTTTGTTTCGAAAGTTAATACGAAAATTAATTTAGTGATGGAATTTGGATTAATGAATCGATATGGTTTTAAAAATATAGGTACAATTAATCAAACACGGGGGAGTTTAATTTTGAATAAGTATTAATAACAATATGTTAAAATATATCACAAAATTTCACGATAACATTCTCGGTATAAAATTGTATAAATAAGTATCCAGGTCCTAATTATGGTCTGTAAAAATTACCCTAACCTAATTGACATATAAATTTATTTCCGGCTAGACAAATACGAATGACAATAGACACTATTTTTGGATATCATTATAATCCACAATTGCCCCCTTATTACGCTTCATTATTCAGATATTCCTGAATGAAGCAATATGACCCTCAATGGTAATATATAAAACACATTTAAGAGCTCAAGGAAATTGGACGTAAAAAATCGTTGACCATTTCCTTGACGTAGCACGCTTAAGCTACCCATATTAATAACGACACATTAATAAAACCACAAAACCTAATGAACATAGTGAAAAATCGTAAAGCCATTTCGACACTACACCAAAAT
Source organism: Croniades pieria auraria (assembly GCA_018248815.1). Taxonomy (NCBI): domain Eukaryota; kingdom Metazoa; phylum Arthropoda; class Insecta; order Lepidoptera; family Hesperiidae; genus Croniades; species Croniades pieria. The sequence continues at coordinate 4,781 of DWJK01001356.1, read as the reverse complement.
AAAGGCGCGCACATAATTGGCCCGAACAAATTTCCATTGATATTCGTGATGGGAAAAAAGGTACAAAATCGTTGTCGATGAATGTGTACGAACCCGATATTCACCGTCGAGAGCATCGCACCCAGTTGCTACGTGCGTTCCTGCTCCACTTTAAGATCCAGAAAATAAGGACCATTTTCGATTAATCATGTGTTATATATAAACTTGTAATTTTATAATAGCCCACTTACGAACACCGCAAACCGTCGTGAATTGCGCCGGCTTAAACAAGGTGTCAATTTGGCAAAGTTATGAAAGCTGATATTCTCGGAACTATTTGTTTTAAGGCCTCGCTCGAGCGTTTTGCACTTTATTTGTATATTGATTGGGACGCGGTGTGGGCGTTGCTTTATGAAATGCTTTATTGAATGCCAACCGGGACGCTTCGAATTGGCTTATCGTTCGGTTAATTTTGAAACACGTTAGCTTAGCTGTGTTATATAAATTAATATATTTTCAAAGGTTTTGTCGAAATTTTATGTGCCGTGATTTCATCTTTAAATGGTATTAGCACAAAGGTATTTTTGAGTTTTTTTTATATGCACTTATATTTTACATAAATTAAAGAATATTTCAAAAAACTCAGACAGAGGGAGCTTAATACGTTTCAAATTCCCCGGTCATTTGCATATAAAAATATTTTATCAAATAAAGCATTAACGACGTGAACTAAATCTTATTTACAAATAGATTTTTTTTAATATACCAATGTTTTCAATAAATATCGACATTCCAAAAATTCTACTCACGGCCCTTTCCCATCCCTAGCCTTCGAACGAGATTTATATCGCATCATTACGTATAAAATATTTCTTTTAAACGTATAATTAGCTGTTATTAATATTATAAATAATATTCCCGAGTTCGCCCCGAGCCCTCGTATTGATACGGGTGTGTTTATGTTGCTTTGTTTTTTTTTCAAAATCATTAAGTATTTAGTTAATTGCGCCGAGTTTTTTGTTCAGCGACTGTTAACACGCCTATACTTAATTTAAAAATTAAAAATAGACATTCCCTCGTTATTTCGGACTTCTAGGGAAGTATTTCTGGTTCCTACATGGAGACTAGTTGGAGAACATTGATAATCATATAGGAAAACTTTTCTGACTATTTTCAAATACAAAAAGATACAGTAATTATGCTGATAAAAAAAATTTAATGTACTTATTCAAACGAAATACTTAAATAAGCTTTTGTTTCAATATGTAGTTTTAAAAATTTGATATACTAAAAAATACATTATAATTACCACTACGCTTGGTTGTTATGATTATTATTGGATGTCCCGAAAGAAGTAGGCAGAAGAGTGTAATAACTACATAAATTTCTAAAGATAACTACACATAATTTCGTACAGGCACATAACACTTTATTCATGCTCATTACGTATATGTGTCCAGGGTGGAACAAGAACCCACTACATCCAGCTCAGTAGTTAAGGTCATCAAACATATGTAGATCTAACAGGTCAGTCAATAACTGACAAAAATATGACTTCAATGCAGATTGCATTAGCTTATTACATTTATGGAATCTCAAAAAAATGCATGTATTGGAATCAGAAATCTCTGTCGTTAGTCGGCATGTACGAAACGATTCATGAATATAAAAGAAGCACGTTAGGTCTGTATGGATAGAGGTATTTGGCACTCAACGCTCTCTACCTACCCTGTAAAAGACCTGACATAATCATATAACAATAATTGTAAAGTATTTGACTTGACTTGCCTCGTTGGTCGAGTGGTACCAAGTGCGACTGCCGATCGGGACGTCCTGGGTTCAAATCCCGGGTCGGGCGCTATTGGATTTTTCTAATTTAGAATTTCTAGTAGTGCCTCGGAGTCTGGAATTAGTAATTAGAATTGGTGTATGGCAATAGGCTCACCCCATATTCCGCGGGACTTAAACGTACCTGGTGAAACGTGGGAATGTGCTACGCTCGTCTGCCTACTCCTTCGGGGACTATGGCGTGATATTACGTTTAATAAAATATCGAAATATCTTATTTAAAAAATTCAAGAAGCATTTTTTTAAAACCAGCCTCTTAGCAAATATTAAGTAAAAAGTGTCAATAACCAGAAAATGACCATAAGGAGATATTTTGTGACACACTGATTGCAGGGTACACGAGTATATACACCTGCCATGTCCGTACTCATCATTATTTCAAGCCCGAACACATTATATGAACTGTGGTTACCGTAATTATTATACCATAGTAATTTGCGCATACTGCCAACATTCGGTGAAATTACCCTATAAAACAATCTAAACGAACACAGGCGAAAACCAACTTTAATTGATAGTTATTTAGGTCGTTTTCACTTCGTAACTCGTGAGTGTCCAACCAAATTTCCTCACGGTGTGTCTTAACAAATTTGACTTCTGTTACAATGAGTTAAGGTATATTTTCCTTAAATAATAGCCGCTATCCGAATCGGCAAACAAGACTAGCGTTGCTATTATTGAATTTACTTTATATAATAACGGTTAATCACTCGAAAGTATCAGATGAGGCTGCCTTGTTACTGGGAGGTAGTGTCTCAACTTTTTTATCGATAGTTTTATAAAAATCCTGTGTACAATGTACCGGAGTAAACATGTTCTGAAGAGGAGATCACGCCAATGACCATGTAGGCAAAGTAGCTGGCAGTGATTGGAGACGATGAGCTGAAGATTGCGCTCTGAGACGTGGTATTAAAGAGGTCTAAATATTACAACCTACTAACAGTGATGGCCGTGCCCCGTAGTTTTCAGGCCCTGAAAACTGTAGTGTAGGCTTGATATGACTTTCATTTTGTTCAGCTAAAATCATATTAAGTATAAATAGCACAAACTATAAAGATAAAGAAATACATCGTGACAAAAAACTCACATTGTAAGTTTTGTTAGTTTGCATTGAGCTTGAATAGTAGACAATAGACTTAAACTTTATCATTTTATGGATATCAAAACTATATCACTACCCTACGTCTCTTGTGGATTATGTAGAGAACATCGAGTATCAAATATCTCTACTCTTTCAGTTTTGACATATGTACTTCTTCTACATTTATCATTCTTAATACACGCCGATATAGAATACTTTTGACTCCCCCTCCAGCCGGTATCTAACCTATTTGGTCAAGATAGGCAAGTTCTGGTCTTTTTAGCCAACTGCATCCATCAACTTTGACACTGTGTATCCATTTTATCGTCGTAATGCTTCTTAAACATTAATTTCACTGTAATGAATATAACATTTTATTTATCGATGCACCCAAACCTACGTCCCTATAGCCTCCAGCGAGCAGGGGCGTGGCGCTCATTTTCCCCACGATAATTTATATATGCATCTTTAAATAATAGCTCTCTCCACTTTACGCCCCGCTCACGCGAACTCGCTGATTATTGGTTTTAACTTATCTAACTAATGCCCTAATGTTGTGTTTGTATTTATTTAAAGCACAGATAGCGATCTGACGACTTTCATAGAGACTGTCAAGTGAAGTGCGTAGGAAGTATGGCGAGTATGAAATATGTAACTACACGTATGAAGTTTTGAGGGTAAAAGCCCCTAAAGTTTATAAGAATAGATATATTTGGGATTCGGTGTTCTCTGGCAACCCCGTAAGATACTTGGCGTGATCATCAGATAATATAATTTTTTAAGTCCTACACCAAGAAAGAACATTTTTATTATTAAATAATGAATCGTTTAATCGTTTCTGCTTTAACGTTTATCTTACTTAACTTGCTTATAGTACGTACATGTTGAAATAGTAGAGATCATGTTCAATATTGAATGAAAATTATACACGAAATACATTCTTTTTCTATCCTTTGTGTTCGATTTATATGCTAAATTAGATACCTCTCCGGAACTACAATAGGCCTAGAGCATACTCAACCAGGCTGCTTCGCATTACGAGATACTAGATTATGCCAAAATTTTGCACAAAAGTTGGGTTCAAAAGCTAGTGCTTAGCTTGTTTGTGACATATGTATAAGCATGCAAGGCATAGGGCGCAATACTCCTTAACACTGTAGGAGATACTTTATTACACACGAAGCAAGTAACACAGCCTTTAAATATTTACAAACAACATTAAAATGACATATATACGAGATAAATATTTATTAAAAATGTCAGTTGTACGTATGAATTTATGTAGCATTAATTTGTCATATAAAAGACATCAACGCATTACATGCGTTTGAGACATGATGTTAATAATGGGTTAGCCCTGGAGTTCTTTGTGGCACAAAAGCTTGAATACTAGCACCTTGTATACCAATATAATTCATCTAGAACATGTGTTTGTCGGAAATCGAACTCTGAATCTTCATTCCGATCATTAAAAAATGAACTTATGAAAGAGGGTTTATTTAAAATACATATATACTATGCCTACAAACTTGCCTTAAGACAAACAATAAATTATGTCTTGTAATATATATAATAGAAGTAATACAATATATATAACAGCATTAAAGATGTCAAAGATATCTCGATTTTTTTTTTCTTCAGCGCTCTGGAAATCGTCGTCGTCATCAACCTTATCTATTTTTCTACTTTGATAATAATAAGGCAGTCGTTCGTACGCCGCGGCGGGTATCTCGCCGCATAGATACGAGTCTACGAGCCTCGAGGATTCCCTCTTTACCCGGGTAGTCTCGGGGGGTTCAACTGCCCCCCGGTGATCTCTCCCCGTCTAACTGACGGTGTTGTGGTCAGTGGTCGTCACTCGCCGACCATCGAT
>DWJK01001355.1:0-17243 GCA_018248815.1 Croniades pieria auraria | reverse complement strand
GTCGCACTGCTAGGAGCCGCCGGAGTAGTTGACCTTAGGCGAGCCCGCTTAACAGTCCGTTCAAGTGCATGTGTGTACACATGTGAGAGCTTTCGTTTCTTTCATTATATGAAACAATATGCTAATTATTATTATTCGGAATGGACCACAAGGTGTTGTAGCACGTCAGTTACAATATGAGTAGATTCACAATAAGAGTGAGAGCACCAGAGAGTAGAACAAATTTTTATCGTATAAAAATAGATATTTACATATTTTAATAATATCTTTTTTTTAATGGTTTGATGACAGAAAAATGCAAAAGCGCCGTTACAAAACAAATTAAATGTGAAATTAGACTTTACCGAAGTATGCAACATTTATATTTTAAATGTGATCGAAATCTGCTTTGATCTTTGAGCCGGTCTATTTGAAAGGACTCTTAATTTTCTATTAGAATGGCTACCCAATTAGAGCCACTGAGAGTCGACTCTACATATTGTTTCTCGCCTTTAATGAGACGAAATATCTCGTTCAGTTTTCGACCGCTAATTTTCCTATTGATAATAATATTAGTTTGATATAACGCAAGTTAGTTTCCAGAAGGTTCCTTTCCTTCGCTAAGTCATTCATAAGTACTTCAAAAACTCTTCTCCGTAGATATTAATATAAATAATTAAAATATCAGTTTTCGTTACGAAAACGCGTTATTTAATTAAGATAGCATTATGTGCATACGGTAATTAAAATACCACACATTATAAGGGCAATTTAAAATGTACAGGATTCTGACGATAATTATCGAATAATATCCAAGCGGAAATCACCTTAACACTGTAATTTATATAAAATAATTACATCAACTTTATTCATATGTTTATTAATTCCCAACAAGTTTTACATCGATAAATACGTCAAAAAAATCGTTTATGTAAAGTGAAACATTGAAGTAAGTGAGTACAGTTACGAGATTGTTTTAAGTGGGTAAGTAGCTGTATGAAGTGGTTTTTTTAAGTGCACTCAGCTAATCGGTCAAGAGTTGTTTTCGTACAGCCTTTGATGTGACCGGGCACGCTTCTCTATGGCCCCACAAGTACCGACCAGTGCAGCTTCAGATATTACGAACCACAGTAGCACAGCATATGCAAGTTTTTAAATCTAACTGTGACATTATAGCTACATTTTATACTTTCTCAACTCAAATATGACTCTATCCCTTCCCTGCCTACCTCTTAGGGGATTATATGCGTAATGTTACATTCGAATATGATTTTAGATGTTCATTTATTTATATTAAATTAACTCATGTATTTCATATTTAATTAGAAATAGTATCTAAAGAAATAATAACACTATCTGAAATTAACTCATATACAAAAAGTTAGATTTAGACGTTGGCAACGATTAGGGGAGGCCCATGTCCAGCAGTGGACATCTAGAGGATGATGATGATGATGCATCTAAGTCATCGTCCCACCGATGGACTCTGGTCTTCCTTCAGTCTCAAGACAGTTACAAGTGAATTAAGATCAAATCTAGTGCGGCCTTGTATAACTACAAAACACACAGCAAACTATTTTCTTAATGTTTCTGAACATCAGTAAGTCAATTTAAGTAGCTTTAATGAAACAAAAAGTTATCTTTAGGATAATCGCAAGGTCCTTCACTGGCATTAACTGGCATATATTTAAATAATTTTATAGCTACGACAGGCAATCAGCTGATGGAGCCGGGTGGCACTTATTTGGACAATAACATTTCATTAGGTAAAGTGATTAGACTTTGTCACGGAACCACGTTCCATTTATAAGACTTTTTAATATTTCTGCTTATTTTTCTAATTTGCCAATACATTTGATTATTCCATAGATCAGTTAAAATAGCAACGCAGCAACTGCTACTTCGCAGCAATTATACTTAGTGGTATCTTAGATGTTTGTGTACGTACTGCTTTTGCTGCTAACTGCTATTGAAATCATCAGCTTTATTTGGTTTAATTCTGACGTATATGAGGCTCTTTATCATCGACTTATTTCAGTCCACTGCTCGGAATAGTCCTCCCCTATTGTACGTCATGCTCTATCCTCGGGTTACCGCATCTATGTAGTTTCTGCCTGCAGCCTCGTGATCCTGGTTGCTGGTAGTTGCGAAAAGTCAGCACATAATTGATTTTGATATATAACAACAAACGAAACCTTTTTTATATATAAAGTATGATATGCGACAATGTTCAAGAATAGTGTGAGATAAAGGAAGAAATATTAATTCGAATATAAACAATGTTAAACCCAATGAACAACATGTCGAAACCGGCGTGCGTGTACCAAGACAGATACTGACTGATGGATATACGGGTATGTATGTACATATATAGAATCATTTAGGCACTCGGTATTCTCTGCCTACCGTGTATGAGACCTGCGTTGACGAAATAATAATAATAAAACACCTAGTGGACGCTAAAAAGAACTAAATTAACTGTTAACTTATTAACAATTCATGTAATGGTGGGAATATTACCAAAGATTATCCATCTCAAATCAGATTGCGTGTCTCCATAATGAGCTAGTAGGAATTTTAAAAAGAATTTTTTTTCCGACAATGGCTTTTGTCGGTACGCTTATAAGCCATAGTATATATCTATATAAGTTACAACATTGTATAGATACATAGTTACAATGATTATCATCATCATCATCAGCCTACTCCCGTCCACTGCTGGACATAAGCCTCTCCAATGGTACGCCACTGAGCTCGATCTTCAGCTCGTCGCATCCAACCACAGGCAGCCACTTTGCGCATATCGTCACTCCACCTAGTTGGAGGGCGTCCTACGCTACATCCTATTCAATAACTATGGCCCATATAAAACATTCACCCGCCAGTTTGGTGATGAACCTGACTGCTGAGCCGGGGGTCATGGGTTCCATTCAATTTTCACATTTTGCAAGCTTTACGGTGTCTATCCTGGTTATCCATTGCTGTACCGCACTCTGTTCGTTCTAGGCATGGTGAGATACAGCAAGTTGGAAACCAGGAGAGAAATGGCGCTTGCCACATATCTATTTAAAGGGATGAGGGGCAAAACATACAGTCCAGCCGTCTTACGGCAACTGCATTTTAATGTGCCCAATAACAGTGTGGAGCGACGGCGATGGCTGGCCCCGCTGGCGCTGCCTCACGAGCGCACCAGCTTTCTGCGCGACGCGCCGTTCTCACGAGCGCTGCGCGTCAACGCGGTGGCGGGTCGCATCGACCTGTTCGCCTGCACACTGAACGAGTTTATAAGGGCCGCACATACTGTAGTGTATAATAATTAATGTATTATAATGAAATAATAAGAAAGGGACTAGATTAGCGAATTAGGCTTAGCCTGTAATGCTAGTCTTAAGTTTTGATAAATAAATAAATAAGATAAATATGTGAGCACAAGTATTTGTTATATTTATGGGTGTAAAAATATCTACAGAAATAATAATTATTATATATAATATGTATATTATAAGCCGTCTATTTACTCTGTTACCATAAAATAGCCTCTCTTCGAGCTTCCTTTGTGATCAGACGGTAGTGTATACAGCTGATATAATAATAACAATATTCGAGAAAAGCCTATGAGAATGTTATATTGAAAGTTGCATGCTACACGCCAGGATAGTTCCATATCATGCGACACCACACCTTTGTGCTGTTCCATGTGTGTTAATTTCAACATAGATACCGACGTGCCAGCGTTATAGTGTCGTTGTGCTAGTCGTTATTCACTTTATATGCTGTGATCATTATGATTGTCTTATCTGTAGAGTGACTTGTCGTTGTCGTTGTTGTTGGCGTTACATATTAAACTTAGTTATGTTGTATACCTAAATTATGATGAATTCGAATCTAGTTTTGGTGTATATACGTATTGCTTGAACTGGTGTTTCTAAGCTCCAAGTCCAACATTATGAAAAACAGTAACAGCTTCTGAAAAACTTTTGTTGAATCGAATGTCTTTTTGTCTGCCTCGTTAGTCGAGTGGTTGCAAGCGCGACTGTCGATCGGAAGGTTTTGGGTTCAAATCCCGGGTTGGGTACTATTGGATCTTTCTAATTTAAAATTTCTAGTAGTGACTCGGAGTCTGGATCTGGTGTATGGCAATAATCTCACAACCTATTCCATGGGACTTAAACGTAACTGATGAAACGTGGGAGTGTATCACACTTCTCTGCCTACCCCTTCGAGGATTACAGGCGTGACGTTACGTGACGAATGTCTTTAAGAACGGTAATGTTTAGTGATAAAAATGTGTAATGTGGAAAAGTGAAAAAAATTAGGTGAATTACGATATTTTCAACTCTGTCGTGAACTTTAATGACATTGTTCACAAATTACTTTCATATTACAGATAAAACTAATTACAGCCAAAGCTTGTTGTTCCAAAAGTCTATTCCTAAAAACCTTTCGAGCTAATTAGATGCATTTTGCAAGAAAAAATTAGTCTTTAAAATGGAAAATCATAGAGAACATCGTATTAACAGATAAATGACAGTTCCGGTAATTTCGAGATAGTTCTTCTAAATTCATAAAAATAATATTTATGGAAAAACTTATTAATCGAAAGGTCAACTTCAGTTGTGTCAAAACGGTACCCAACTATTAACACTACGGGACCTGTTGGTAACAAATACAACTAACTTTATTTTAATCGAAATACGATAAGCGAGCGAATGTCACTTACAGTACAAATCGCTTAATTAGCTTACATGTATTGCGTCTATTATAGTTAAACGGCGATTCGGTGGAAGTCCATCCGATTAAATTTAGGAAATAGACTGGTGCACGCGAACATGTTCCGTTAGCGTATTGTTTTAAAGCACAAAATAGCCTGGTAATGAGTGATATGTGACGTGGCGTGTGGCGGCCGGTGGTGCGGGGGACGTGCGTCGCGCGAACGGTGATCGAAATGCGTCTGCGCACGCAATATACGCAACTACTTTCGCTGATTATAAACCAATGGCGCCTGTAGATGTTATCTTCGTGTGACAGACGGCCGATGGGTATCTCTTGGCTTAAGATGTCCTCGTACGGCGTGCGTGTCCTTACACGTTATCGTGTGTGGACTGACAAATACTATGAGATAGTATATAAAAAAATAATTTCAGATTCTCTTGCCCACGGCATCTACTACATTATTGCGTGCAAATGTTTTGCAGATATCCATTTAGATCATAATCTATCAAGAATGTCTACGGTATTGTTTCTTATGTTATATTCGTAGTCACAATGGTCAAAATTCCATTTTAAGTACCAAAGTACTTATCAATATCTCTACTAGACAATTATATGCATATATATATATAGATTTCCATAAGTTCACTTTACAATCACCTAACCGACAGCATATAAAAAGCAAGGCTTTCCGAAAACGACCGTAATTCGTTAGTCGCTTTCGAATGTTACGTTGGACATAATTAACGTGGTCTTCTCGAAGCAACCGAGTTATTTAACATGAAACATTTGTTATGGGTTCACCGCACATCGCTCTAGTTGATAGACGATCGGGGCATTTTATTCCGACTTTGAGCATGCGGAAGATAGCTAATTTGTATTGCGGTAAAGACAGCCGCAACTATTTTCCCTCATTTCTCTGAGCGGTGTCAAGTGGCGGGATAATATTTTATCATACTAACGCTACTGCGCATGCGCGAGCCGGTGACACCGTTCGATTGCAAACATTGTATATATTATATATACGACTAACCATGGTAACATTATCAATAGATTTTCTGGAACAGGAATACACCATCTAAAAAATTCGATTAAAGATTATATAGAACGAAATGTATCCCTGAAACGACTTTTAGTTGAAATCGTCGAAAACAAAATAGAACCTAATATGCACGATGAGACTTCAGTCGCTAGTATTCGATTAAACATCTGAAGTACGCATGCGTATTTGTCAGTTTCAGCACCTAAATTTTCTCTGTTGTACACACTAGCAGCGAGAGAAGATTCTACGTTGTACATTGTAGTAAATTCTTAGATAATAACATATTTAAAATGTTACGAAATAACATTTCTCAGCAGCGATATTCTGTGAGAGCTATTGACACAACTTTCATACAGTTGGGAAATACGTAGTGGCACAACAAAGTACGAATCTGTTTTTGTTACAAGCGATTAGTATTAACGTCGAAGCTCTAAGCGAAAGGCCTTCTTTGTTATCATTTTACCCCTTTGTGGCGCCATATAGTACTATTCACACCCGTGTCTTCACTATTTCGTGTAGGACGATACAGTTAATAGAGGTCCAGACACGTTCTTAAATTTTCAACAGGAATTTATAAATAGGGATATCATCACCATTGACAAGTGCTTATTTATCTAATGCTAGGTATATAAAAAAAAGACTCAAGTAACAGATCGTGGTGTATGACAAAAAGTCGGTTATGATATGGCACGCGACGATGTCTACAGAAAAAGTCGATCATTGTTTGTATGTGTGTATACATAATGTACGTGTAGGTGCGAATTAGTTCACCTATATACACTTGAATGAGACAAGAGTTGTATTATTGAGACACAATCAATGGGAATCACTAGCCAATAACGAGATATCAGTGTTTATTGAAATGTATTCTAACACTGATTAGACTCCAGGCGATACGAAGGGCAAAAGCTACTCGGTTAGTAGTTACTGTCGTAGGTTAAATATCACTAATTAGTACTATAGTATTTAGTAATTAGAGTATGCGTTGATTTAATTGAAACCAACATGCAGGAGCTCGTATCTATACATTTGTAATTTTAGCGTGAGATTTCTTTAATCAACCATGTTTTTGAAATGGAAAATGTTCTTTCATTAAACACACAATTAACAAGCAAATACAACTTTGATTTTAATTAATAATAGTAATAATCAATAACAACCTTTTTTTTTCGTTTTCCGGGGTGAAACCTTCAAAAGCTGCCCGGTACCTTGGGAGTGATACCGGGCTATGTGGAAATTTTACCGCACTAAAACCCCTCGATGGCCTTCCTCGGCGCTAATAGGAGGGCTCCGGGGTCTCCAACGGAACGCACCGGTGTCCTTCTAGCGCAACGCCCTAACCCGCCCAAAATCCAGGAGAAGCTTAATGCCTCTACTTATATCCTCCGATTCCCACGACGATATGTGGCCACACATACCGTCGTCCTTCCCGGGATCGCCGCCTGAACGGTTCGAGGTCTCACTCTAGCCGCTCGCAACGCCGGGAGTCTCCTTTAAGTCGCCTCTTACGACAGGCAGGAGATACCGCAGCTCTTATTCTGGTCCCGAGCGACAGGGACAACCAATAACAAACCTACGATAAATTAAGTACGAAACATTTCCTTAATTGACAATTTCCGATTAGTCTTAAAAAACTTCCTCTGAGCAAGTTTTATGAATTAAAGGCGTCGATTTCATTCTGTATCAATAAAAACATTGCAATACTTACAATTTATGTATATTTGTCACATAATCGGTAAAAGTTAAAAACGATTTCTAAGAATCGAACGAGAACACGTAATCTAAGAAGTTTTTTATATTATAACTGACGAGGCTGCAAACGAACTGGAATGATATTAATATTACAGAATACACATATATAAGTGGGTAATCGTATGTGCATAACTAGCAATATAAAACGGTTTACTTCCATAAATTATCAAATACAAGTAATATATTATTAATTATATTCTTAGATAATATAATTAGCATACTCGAATTGCTCCTTGGTACCTACGTATATGTAGTGCTCAAACCAGCTGAGAGAGTTCGAGAAAGGACGAGTCAAAAATGATTTCATCGTTTAAAAAATATACAAATAATACATAAAGATAATAATAATATGAAGCACGGCAGGTCTGTAAGACTATAAATGGAGTTTGGTACTCTCTATTTACCTCGTGAGGGAACTTGGCGTCATGATGTACCTAATAATAATTAAAAAAAAAAACTGCACGACAATCTTGTCGAAACGAAAGAAAAGAAAATGTTCAGTGGGTCTAATTACAACGTGGTCAAGACGAGCTGAACTTTCCTATTGCGATGTCGTATCGCTGAGATGACTCGAATGTTTCTATCGTGGCATCGAAACAACGCCCAAAGCGCAAACAGCGCTCTCGACAGGTCGTCGCACCCCGATCGATGGAGGCGGTCTCATCGTGAAATATGATCGAAGGACGATAACTTCACTTTCTCCTCTGTATATATAGCGAAGATGAAAAAAGCCTGAGTTATCAATCATTCACGTAAAGAGCAAATCATCGCCATGGGCAGCGCCGGTCAAATTTGTTTCGTTGCCTAAAGCAAATATCTTACTCCCAATTGGGATTGCCTTTTTCCTAAATGGATTCACTGGTCTCCATTTTCATCGATACTGTGTGTACTCTTTTATAGCTACGGAGAAATTATTTAAGATGTTATTTCAAGCCGCTGATTTCAGCGATATAAGTGTAATATGGGTACATTCCATTACTTGTGCGTTCCAAGAGGCGTTCCAAGAGGCGTTTACGAAAGCGTCATACATCATAAGCGTAAATACACATTTGCTCTACAATATATAGATAATCAGCGGACGAACTCTGGCCTGAGCGCGCTCACAAGCCGACGTAAGTGTGCCCACGTGCTACACAAAAGCTCCGACAGATTAGCGCCCGAGCGAAACCGAACCGGAAGATCGGAAAGAAATCGGCTGTGATTTAGTTAACTTGAAAGTGGACGCCCCATGCACGCTCAATGTTTATATTTAGCTATTGGTTTCGTAAAACGAGCCGACACAGCGTACACACTATTTTCTCTTGTTTATTAATATTGCCGCGCTTATCTCTCACCGCTCCAGTTACAAATCTAATGTCGTATTTACAGTTACCGTGATAACTACGTGGCCCGTCGGCCATTATCGCGATGTACGAGGATCCGATACTGGTGGATACAGATGTAAATATAGATACGGATGTACATGTAGATGTATCAGAGTTATAATAGATGTCAATTTCCGCTTAGCGCCGTGTTCACCTTGAGTCCAAGTACAATTTTATTTATTCGCCATTGAACGTTTCATCAATTTAAATACAGAACAAATAAAACTCAACTGAACTGCTGCGAGATGGTTCAATCGCGTGTCTAAACATCGAAAATCGCGTGTCTATACATCGAAAAATTCTGCGATATCCAGCTACAGAAAAATCTTTAAGTAAAAGTGATGTCTATAGTGCAAATACTCGAGGAAATAATATTGAAAATATGTACCATGTATTTAGTAACTACATAGGAATAAAATGAAACGTCACTTCTTAAATTGTTGACAAACAGGTACATTTTAATTCTCCTTTCATATAAGCACTTCATTTGTGTAATAACTTCTGTATTTGAGGACTCCTTCGTCTACTCAGAAGAGTGCTATTTAACTCAATTTTGTTCAGGGACACTTCATTAGCTATAAGTACTAACAAAAGCGAAATAATCAAATACAAGGCCTCTCTGGGAGAGTACGAACACAACACAAGCAGAACTGTAGTAACGATAAAGATAGCTTTCACGTTATCTATTGGAAATTCCATATACAAAAATCGAATACCGTGTTCTGTAATACAATGCGTTTGGCAACACCCGCGAGGAGATACCGTCGAACATGTCCGCACGACCACATTGTCGTGACCGTCAATGTTCAGTCGGCTGAGAATCATTAGCTTTTACTTATGTAAGACCACTCGAAGGCATGTCAGCATTAAAGGGCAAAGGGTTCGCGTGAAATTTGGGCGTTCGTCTGCCGTTTTATCCAATCAATGGTAGAGTAGATTCTATTTTGGACGGATGAGGATTGTATAAGAGATACTATTTGACAGATGTGATAACACAATGTGGAAAACGTTTTGCGATTGCATTGGAATGGATTAGCGTAACACACATTATGGTAGAAATAATTTATATATCCCTATATATCAAGAAAGTTCCTTCAACAGCATTCCTAGATCTATTGTAAAAATGGGTACTGCTATTTCCAAAATCCGAAATCCGTGACTCCATGCGATTACGGAGCTAATCGGCACGTCGTCGTACCGGCGTCGTGAGCGCCAATGTTCAGCGGTGTGAAATCGTGTGCGACTCATTAAGCCCCGTGGCACCTAAACAGCTGTTGTGTTCCTTTCGTCGGTGTTATATAACAAAATTTACGTGCTTTAACGGTACCATAACTCATTATAAAATATGACCAACCCGATCACCGACAGTCATTTTTATTGCATATTAATTCCATTCGCGATTTAATTGGATTCATGGATATTTGCTGGTCATATATGTTTGTGTATTTTCAATATTAAATCTGGAAAGAGCTCTGACTTACGTATGTTTATTGAGGATATTGTATAATAAACTAACCGCTCGTAGACCTGACGCGGTTGCAAGTGACTTGTAAAGTTAAGCAACGTTGAGCACGGTCGGCATTTGGATGGGTGACCGTTAGAGGTAAATTTTCACCAGAGATTCTGTGCTGCCAAGAGCGAGTTCAGTAGCCAATCCTAGTTTTCATCAGAGTGAATTAACCGCGATCTAATACCAGTAGGCTACAACACTTTTAATTAACTTTTCCTTGCGATTGTTTTTCCTTTAGACCAAAACAATGCAAATACGATGTTTCGTATTCAAAGAGCGAGTTTCTCTAGACGACGATATAATTCGCAACCGCAGAACAATAAAGTCGCCAACATTCTACTAGTCTATCAATTGTCCACTGCTGGGAATTGACTGAAATTGGTTTAAGCAAATCAATTTGGAAGTTATCGGTCTACGAACCTGCGGTCACCGCACAATCAATAACTGTTAGATTTGATTACATTTTCTATGATACCACAGGAAATATTACACCAAGACGCCCGACAACGGACCGTGTTTCACGTACATTACCGAACGACTTTATGTCGCTGTTAATGCATCCGGTCAGAAAAGGAAAGTGACACAATGTAATGAGATTTAATTAAATAATGGATCTCGATCGACGTAAAATATAAAGTTTATGGCTGAGTATAATGTGGATACGAAAAGAGCTTATTGACTGAATACTTGTAACTAATGTAGTACCCATTTCGAAAAATTGATTTCACTGTTACGTATTCCACGCGAAATTCTTCCGTATTGCACTCGTGTTGAAATACGATATGTAACATGACTTAAGGAAACCTACTGAGATGCTTGCCAACTATTTAACATTTAAAAATCTCGCTCGTTAACATTTTTGCCTAATTCATTAATACCGACCTCGAAAACATAATTTAGATCTATCTTCAGTCACGGTGGTAACATAAAATCAAATCAATACGAATTTAGAATAAAAAGAGTGATAATATTAGAAGAGTCATATTACCTCTGTAAGATAAGAGTTATTTAACACGCCATACTCTCCGTCCTGCCCTGTCCTGCCCTGTCTTACCCTGATATAATAATAGGAAAAATTTACATATTCGTATGAAAATTACGTTAAAATCTAGTAAGGGAATATGGTTGGTGTTAAGGAAACCAATTATGTAACAACTAGCCCGCAGACTAGTCAACCATTACACATGGACGTTCTGCCCCTTGGCCGTTAGCATTAAATGATAAGAATTGATTTATTATAACAACAGGTATGCTCGTGTTCAAAAGCATAACAAGATTAGATGGAACTGTGATTTCAAATGTACAGTCGAGCAATTAAGTGTTCCGTAGCCATGTTCAAGCCTCTAAGGTCTTAAACTTTTTAAATGTCAAGTTTATTTAATCGAAGTTCTGTAAATTTGTAAGAACTGTTTAGTATTCTCTAGTCCCCATTATATCGGTCATATGGAGTATAGGTCGGGCCTGTGGTAATTGAGAATGATGGCCCATTCTACCCGCACTAGCACAATTTACATATGAGCTAGGACTGTGTGCAACCTGAACCCCCGTATTTACGTTATTTTATAATTAAGCTCCTTCCAGTAAAGGTTGCCTGGAAGAGATCGCTCGTTTAGCGATAAGACCGCCTTTTGTTTTTACCGAATTCTGATATCCTGTACTTTGTATTTTATTTGGTATACAATAAAGTGTTCGTATTGTATTGTAATTCGTCAACAAGGCGTAAAACGTAGTCTCTCCCTATCTTTCATTAAGGAGGGCGCGTTGATGCGGAGAGATATGAAACGAACGCGTGAAGAATTTAAAGAAATACATTTCCAGGGCAGCATATTAGAAACGTCTCCAGGGCCGATAGCGGCGGCGGACCAGGACGTGGGGATCAACGCGCCGCTACGCTACAGCGTGGCGGGCGCGGGCGCGGCGGCGCTGCGCCTGCACGCCGACAGCGGCGCGCTGGCCGCCACGCCGCGCCTGCTGCACGCTGCACTGCCACTCACGCTCGTCATCAAGGTACCCGCTTCACTGTTATACAGCTTGCAGGGTCTCCTTCCTAATACAATCTAGAACTGCAATTGTTTCATCTTTTCCTCTAACTCAGGCGACCCAGATTGATAATTCTGATCGGTACGCGGTGGGGACGGTCCCGAATAGCCCCTAGCACTTTTTTCCTAATACGGATGAGAACTGTTCCAATTGTTTCATCCGACAAGCAACCCCGGTTGACAACCCTAACAGCTATGCGCTGGCGATGGTGCGGAACAGATCGCAGCACTCCTTTCCTACTACAGATGAAATCTAATTCAATTTTTTCAACCTTTCCATCTCACTCAGGCGACCCAAGTTGACAACCCTGACCGGTACGCGCTGGCGACGGTCTCCATTTCACGAAAAGATGACGACCGGTCTCGCCCGGTGCAATTCACTAAGCGCGAGTACACAGCCACGGTGCCGGAGGACGCTGCTCCGGGAACCGTGCTAGCTACCTTACAAACGGAACCTAAAGGGGCTCATACGGTAGGTTCTCTTTTGTTTCTTTGTCTCACAGATCGCACAGGCAGTTGGCGATATCTATAATTTTAGTAAAACATTATCTCGTATTATATATAACTTTTACTGCATCTACTGAATTACTGAACATAATCCAGGAGTTTCCACCTAGGGAAGCATTTAATTTCAATTGAACAACATTAAGTAACATTAATTGAACTGAATTCAAAAATTATGCCTCTATTCTAGACACCGCTACAGTTCTACGTGTCGGACCGCAGTTTCCTCGAGAAGTTTGCAATCAACAGCGCCGGAGAATTATTGCTGAGGAAACCCTTGGATTACGAGACTACCGACAGCTATCACTACCAAGTTATGGTTACTGATGGAATTGCGGTAAATAATTCCTTATGTTGACTACATATTATTTTAAAATTAAATTATCTTTGAATTCTAACCGATAAGGATTAAGAATTTTAATCCATTTTTAAGAAAATATCCACGACATGGCAAACGGCTTTTTAACGAAGATATATAGACGATGCCAGAAATTTTAATCAAATTATTGAATGGGAAACGGCTCGAATTAATTCGACAAAAAATATTTCGAGTCCTCTATGGATATGAATCGGATCTTAACCAACAATAAAAATCGCTTGCTTTTAAAGCGACACTAATACACAAGAGTACCTGTACCGCGCAGAACGACACGGCGGCGGTGAACATATCGGTGCAGGACGTGAACGAGTGGGAGCCGCGGTTCCGCTACGCGCAGTACGAGTTCGTGGCGGAGCGGGCGGCGGCGGGCGCGGGGGGCGCGGGGGCGTGCGGCGCGCTGCGCGTGGGGCGGCTGCGCGCGCACGACGGCGACGCGCGCGACCGCGTCACGCTCACGCTCGCCGGGCCCGACGCCGCGTCAGTACACGCACCTTCACTGCACTCCGAGCCACTACTTTTTCAGCGTCCTTAATCCCACTGATGCTTTGACTTCCCTAAAGTCTGGGAGGGGTGATGCACGTGACTTATATTCTGTAATTCACTTCCAAAATGCATACCGAGATTTTATTATTCAGATATCTGCCCAACCGAAAGTCATACCGATAGTCTTACAATGATTATGGATATTTTAACAGATTTTATGAATTAGTCCAATATTATGATCTATGACAATATTATATTTATTAATAACATTTTTTTATGCACATAAAAAAAATTGTGTTAAGGAACCAATTATCGTCTTGCCCAATATGAAACGTATTACGTACTCATACACCTATCTAAATATTATCGACGCTAAAACCTTCCACACATCGTAATCGGTTATTTGAACATCCATTTAAGAATTTACACAGCGCTTAAATATTTTACAAAAACATGAGCACTACGACAATAAAATTGCAGTCATAAGTGTAACAGAAGATTTGAAATGTGAGAGTGAAAGCGTTGAGAGTAGTAACGCGGTGGACGTAACGGAGGTAGGAGGTAGTGAGCTTGCGGTGTGTTGTGCAGGCTGTTCTGCGTGGAGCCGTCGGGGGACCTGTTCCTGCGCGACGCCGCGCTGGCGCGCCTCAACGGCTCCGACCTGCACCTCGTGGCCACCGCGCGCGACTCCGGACAGCCGCCGCGACAGGTACCCGCCATATCGTCCTTGCAGAGCGCTTTGTACATTTTGTTTCGTCAATTATTAGAAGCCGAGTGATTTTACTCTAATATTTTAACATAGCAACGCCAGTACCTTCGGTAATTAATCATAAGTATCATCAATCACGTCTACTCCGACTACGGCCTTAACCCTCTCAATATAAGAGGACACCTATACTCCAATAGTGGAATGACAAATGAGTCGATTATTATTATTATTATTTATATTTATCATCAATCACGGATCATTGTTCTACTGTACAGTATTAAATCAAGTTATTTTATATATGTTAAAACCTTTCATTAATCAAGACGAAAGAAATGTAGTGGATAATCAAGGACCATAGACTATTCCTACCACCCAAAGAACACTACAAAAGAGTACCCACCATACACGTTGCTAAATTGTAATATAAAGAATTTTGACACCTTTTTCCTGATTAATTTTAAACGAATGCTATCTCTTTTTGATCTGTTATCAGATATTACTTAAATACATCACCGTAGTGATAAATCAATGGTGTGCTATTTAATTGCAACCCGCAAAATGGGTGCTCCCACATCTACTTAGTGTTGCCATAAATATTGTTACAAAGAAAAACAATGTTTTTTATTGTACGTAACATTCATTATTATTATAGAGTGTTACTTTAATACATTAATATAAAACCATAAAAAATATATAAAGCTTATTCGAAGTGGTCTCCATTGGTTGCAATACAGTCCTTTAAACGTTGAGGTCAGTTATCAATAGCAGCACGCACTTCTTCTACGGGAAAATTCGTCACTGTCAAATCGTAGGGATCGTTTTAGGGACTCCAAATTATTATGGCGTTTAGAGCAAGGTTTACTCTGTTAAACTGACCATAAATCTTAATCCAGTGGATTAAGATCAAGACTAGATGACGGGCAGTCTTCAGCTCCGATGAAGTCCGGAACGTTCGTTTCTGACCAAGATCGGGTGGATCGAGCTCTATGATCCAGCGTATAAAACGGTATAACAACGACAGATTCCAAATTTAAAAGTAATATATTGTTTATTTTGAATCATAACAGTATTTATGGCCAGACCGAGTACATATTAATTCCGGTTTTGGAAGTTCCGCGAACATCTGTGACAAACAAAAGCTAGGGTGAAAGGATTATAGAGGACTAGAATAAACCGCGGCCTAGTTTCGATGGAGACGAAGCGCCCCATGAGCACGCGAGCGAGCTATATCCGTGTGTGCGCGGCGCAGACGTCGGTGCCGGTGCTGGTGCGCGCGCGGGCGGCGCGCGGCGGCGCGCTGCCGGCGCTGGCGGCGGCGCTGGCGCTGCTGGCGCTGCTCGTGCTGGCGCTGCTGGCCTACATCTACCGCGGGTCAGCCTGCCTCCTCTCTGCCACGTGCCGCTGCTCGTGCTGCTTACGTTTAGGAAGAATTTAAGAAAATCATTCTATTCGCATAATAAAGCGGCTCGTTTGAGTACGGCTAGCAAAAAAATGGATAGATCAATAATAAATAACGTTACTTATGTAGTTTAGTTAATTGTATACGTTTCGTTGGTCTCAATTTTTTTACGTTTGAATAATTCTATTGAAAACAAAATGAGAAGTAATGAATATTATTATTTAATGTTAATTATTATTATTTAACAAGACACTGCTACAATATTTAAAGTAAATCAGTATTTCATCACTTTTGACACGTATCCACAGTTTTGCCCCACTCGCAATCATTCGAGCGAGAACAAAGTCAACTTAAGCTTACAAACTAGTGAATTTTTAATACCGATCGATATTCCAATTTTTAATAACCATTATAATTGAGTACATTCATCTTTAATCTTTCAACGAACGAGATGTTTTTTAAATTATTTATAACATTATTACGAAAATCTAACACCGAGGTCGATGCTGCCAACTCTAAATATTATTATTAATGCATTAGAATATGTTATAAAATATATAATTATTACATCTAGTCGCAAACGACGAATAAAGAACAGCAGCCCCACGGAAGCAGCAGCAGTAGCACCGACGACGGAGAAGTCGGCAGCAGCAGGCGGCGGCTCCGGCTCGCTGCTGAGTGTGTCCGCGGGCGCCAGCACCATCCTGGACTCCAATTCCAGCCTCGACCTCAGGAATGACACACAAAAGAGTAAGCACCATACGTCTCTTAAAATGTACTCTTATGTGTTTCAATAAATTGTTAAATATTGTATGTGAATAAGAATTAAAAGGGTGTTTTGGGTATGAGGGGCTAGAGGCCGAGGACTCAGGATGCGTCACACAGTACCTGCAGTCCTCGTTTAAAGTTCATTCACGTTTAAAAGAAAGCGAGGATTCTATTTCCGACTACATATTTGACTTCTGGGTGTATTATATGTATTCCTAGGTCTGAAAGTACCACTGTATAATAAAAACGCGTTAAATCGTATTTTAGTGACATTAAACATTGTAAAATAAATCTATTTTAGTCAACTAAACTTCTTACTGCTAGCCATTTTATTTCCTACCTATGATAAATGTTACAAATATAATAATAATAATAATAATCGACCCATTTATCCATTCTACTGCTGGAATATGGCTCTCCTCTCACATTGAGAGGGTTAAGGCCATAGTCTGCCACGCTGGCCAAGTGCGGATTGGTGGACTTCACACACCTTAGAATTTATAAATTCTAGGGTATGAAGGTTTCCTTACGATGTTTTCCTTTACCGTTAGCAAGTGACATTTAAATTTAAAACGCACTTTTGTAAAGAGGTGCGCGCCATGGAT
>DWJK01001354.1:0-17243 GCA_018248815.1 Croniades pieria auraria | reverse complement strand
ATAAAAAAAAAAAAAAAAAAAAAAAAAAAAAAAAAAAAAAAAAAAATTATTACATCCAGTAACAAAAAGATAATCAAAATGTCAGATTAACAATATCCTTCCATATAATTGTTAGATTATCATTTAGCACGACTAGGACATCAAGTTGAACCGTCTGTATAAAAAGCTGACGCGCTCGAGTATTTCAAGGACGCATTTTTTTTTACATTTTCAAAAATCTCACACGACTTTTGGTCGCGTCCAAATCGTCAGTCATTTGAATAGGACATTTTGTTGAGGTCACTTAACATGCCCTCTGAATATCTGACACGCTGACCCCTTATCACGGCCAGCCCCCACTAATACTCGTCAGATTAATAAGTCTCGGGTATCAGAATGATATAGCGCGTATACACTATGAATGTCTGACGCGCTGGCGTATTTCCGTGTGACTGCATTCTTTTACATTTTTGAAAATTTGTACAAGCTCTCCTTCCCACTAAATTGGCAAACTTACCGTAAACTTTTTTTCGTTTTAGGACCTAATCTTCACAATCCAATAGGTCCCCATGACGCTTTAGTAACTGCAAATTTAACATCCCGGGCTCCCCTACTATTATTTTTTTCATTCAATGGTTTATTTACAACTGTCATTGTACTTCATTACTTTAACACTATTTCAGTCTTTTCAATACCCGGTGTGATAAAAATAGAATGTCCTTAAACGAAGACAAATGGTTACCCATATGCTTCACATGAAAAAGATCTGGTTTTTCTTGAGCTTATTAGATAAATAATAAAGCATTGAATAAAATTATCTTGATGCGAGACTTTAGTATCATACTCGAAGAAAAGTTGCAATTTAAAAATGACCTCGATGATTCAAATATAGCGAATATACCGTAAGAAATCGTGGCTGGGTAATAGAAGCAAGTGCAAACCTCTCTCCTGCATCTTCTCCACAACAATAGTGACGCGGA
Source organism: Croniades pieria auraria (assembly GCA_018248815.1). NCBI lineage: Eukaryota > Metazoa > Arthropoda > Insecta > Lepidoptera > Hesperiidae > Croniades > Croniades pieria. Next base: position 16,284 of record DWJK01001354.1, on the reverse strand, counting down.
ACAACAGGTGCGATGTCGAGGGCGGGCGCGCGCGCTACGCCCAGCCGCGGGCGCCGCGCCGCCAGTGCCGCGCGCGCCACCAGCGCGGTCTGGGGGCCTAGCTGCACGTGAACATACATTCAAGGTTATGGTATAATGTAACATTATAAATTTTAATTTCATTACGTTCTTATTATCCTGACTAAAAAGGAGCACACGAGCTACCAATTTTATACCGGTAGGTACTGCAGCACCTATGATCACTTATCGTGTAGTATCCAGACCGATCTTTAAAGATAGAAACAGGTGCATCACTACAAATACTAAGGCTGAACAATATTTTCAGCTTCAAACATCCGAACTTATCCCGGAAATACAGTAAAAAATTCTCGTAAATTGCAAAGTAGAACAAAATTGGCAAGCACAACTCACGTGCACAGCTGGAGCAGTGCGCGGCTCGGTGGCCACCCGCTTGTCGCACACGGACACGGAGCGCGAGGAGGCGACGCGGCGCGGGGGGAGGGGCGCGGGGGCCGCGCGCGGCCGAGCTGCGAACAGCCGGCTCAGCTCGTCCAGCTTCGTCATGATGATCTTGTACGTCTTGCATGACTCTGACTGAAACATTTGACGTCATATCAGAAAAAGAATTATAATTGATTAAGCCATAATTAATATTGACATTTAAACTTCAAAGGCAATTCAGAAATTACTATTTTAAACACTCTTTTACTCGTCAGGTTTGGTGTTTCGCGCTTCAGGAGACCCTTATCAGTGTCGTAATGTTGAAGTAGTTCGCTTTATGGCACTTACATTATAGTACAATCAGCATTCTCGATCAAGAGAAAGGTGGTAAAGACGTTAAATTGAGTATTGTTAGCTCCTTTCAGCTGCACAAAACACTTCAATATTAATCGGGATATTTCTTCTTATTTTCTTTCTAACCATCGTAACGATAATATGTATATATGTAAGCCAAATATGACATAAACTAACCCGACGTTTATCCTTACACCGTGTGTCTAAACTTTGGCTGCTAGACGTGATGTCCGTGCTGGCTGAGCTGTCTCCCATTGGTGGCACCGCCTGAGGTCGCAGCGGCTCAGCCACTATCCTGGCTGATTCAACTTTAGAACCATATTTACCAGCCTTAGATCTTAATTGACTTTTAAAAGCAGTATTCCCTGTTTCTCCATTCAGCGCATGTGGTCCGGGCTGGGCTAACCGTTCGCAGAGCTCAGTGACTCGGGCGATTTGTTCCTGTTGTTCCCGTAATGATTTCTCGCAAGCAGCTCTGAATTCTCGCCCAGAAGGTGAAGACCGAAGTAGCGGTAGACGGTCGTGATGCTTTGATCTGAAGCCAAAATAGTTTCTGAAATTTTGTATTCGGGACCATGATGTTTAGCGTATTCCGTGCTTAAATCAGACCCTTCAATACTTTCAATAAATTGACGGTATCGCTAATGGGCTCTGGTATGTAATCAGAACGCATATCCTTGGAAAAACCTAATTTGGGTCCTATCGTAAGAAAACTCTTTACTAAACAATTAAACACCGTGAAATTTACCTGTGTGCTTTCTGCTTACGTCTGACGTAACTGCTATCAGACAGACCTGAGTCGTGCGAGAATCTCTTGTTATGTACCACGGCAGGGGGCGCCGGTCTGGTGTAGCGCGGAGCGAGCGCGCTGCTGTCGCTGGTGCCGCTGGAGTAGTGCGGAGCGCGGTCCACTTCGCCGGCGTCTACTACGAAATGCTCTCTGCGTATGAAAAAAACTAACGATGACAGTCAGTAATATAATGGAGTCCACATAAACATTACGTCAAATTATGTTGCGTAGAAGCACTTTTGGATGTGAAGTTAAGTTATATATAGTTCTCTACGAGAGTGTCCGATGTCAATGAGGTTTGGTCGCATAGGCGGCGCTGTAAGTGTAGTCGTTGTTTGACAATTGGCGGTAAACCCGCGGTTTTAAAGGAGGGATATCGATGCTTTAGTGCGACAGTAGCGCTGCTGTATCGCAACGGTAGCGATACAAACACGTGCTCCGTGGGCGAAGGAATACAACGTGCGTTAACGTCGCGACTATACCGCGTTCATTTTGCCACAGTGTGGCAAATACCTGCAAAAAGTGCCGTTCGTAAACATCCTTAATTTGTATCCACGTTAGGAAAGACGGAAGAAGCTTAGGCCCGTGCGTGTAGTATTTATGGTGAACTATGACGCAGTTACCGATATTCCCGCGAAGGCTTGACAGCGGAGCGCATGTACCGATCAAGGTCGATGATGTCGGCGCCGGGTCGCGCGCGCAGCGAGCCGGACGACGAGCCCACAGACATGCCTGCACAAACCGCGCTTTTTACAGACGCAAGAGAACATCGTGTGCTGAATGTTCGTTAGGTCTGTAATTAACTGGGAATAGTACTGCAATCCTACAAATAATTCAACGGGAACGACATTTTCACTGTATTGAAGTAGATAAGCAAAGCATCATGTATGACATATAATCGTTGTAGCCGTACTGTACATTGCAAATTCAATTTAACGCTCACGTATTTTTTATAATATTTATTTGAACAAGACGTACTTACTTAAGTTTTCACCTCCTTCAAGTTCTGTATGTCATGGCATAATGAACGGTACAGCGCGGAGAGCGTCACGGAGCCTCTGCCCGCGACGAAACCTGCTTGTGTCACGTCAATGTCACGCTGACAAATGAACCACATTAACTCTAATTATGTATAAAGGCTGTAGTGTAATATACCTGCATAATGTACGACGTATAGACAATATATTATGTGTAATTATCTATGTTTTAAGAAAGGTCATCGTTGCTGGTGAAGTAAGTCTCAAAATGTAATCTTTGAGTAATTCCTATCAGTACTGTAAAATTGTTCCAAAATGACCGATCCACTATAGTCCGGCAAATTCGTTGGTTATACTCACATGGTCCCCGGGCAACGGGCGGGAGAGATACGCGGAGGGCAGGGAAGAGGGATGCAGATGTACGAGAAGCGGTGCTGCCTAGCCTCAACGACAGTAAGGATGCACGATATGTTTTAAATATCGATAAATATCATATCGATATTTTAAAAATATATCAATATCGGATTTGACATATCGAGAAAAAAATATCGATATATCGGTCGAATTCGCGCAATATCAAATGTTACTTTTTAAGCAAGCTATGTAATAGATTTTCCTAATTTAAAATTATTTTTATTTTTGTCAGTTTCAATTTTCAAAATTCTTATAATGCTTGAAACTAAAATATTTACTAAGTTTGTTAGCGGCATTTTAAATTAACAATATCGATATTTCGATATCTTTTCTACAGCCCTAAGCGACAGTCGTAAGCCGTCGCTTCTGGTGACAGCTTGTGCTTATGGCAGTCGAAAACTAGCAATAAAATTACCTCACGTAATTAATGGACATGTCTTTCCAACACTAATCACAATTATTACTCGCCAAGGAAGACTGCCACTTGAAACTGATGGTTTCGCTAAATTTACATACATGCATACTCATATCTTCACGCCAAAGTCCCTTACAGGGTAGGCAGAGGACACGGAAATTTAATTACTAAAATAATATTATGCAATGAAATTATTCGTAATTGATAATACCACACAAAACTATTAGATTTATGCTACTAGGGTAGAAGTAGAAGTAGAAGTATCTGCTTTAAGAAATATAAATGCAGAATTGAAACAAAATGGAATATTAGTCTGCACGGGCGATATAATATTATCTATATATATATAAATCAATGCCACTTTTCGTTGTAATTTTATAACCCAAGAACGGGCGCACCTATCCAAACCAAATGTTTAGGCTTTGTTCGGACTATTTAGTAGCTGGTTTATGTGAAGTTTGTACAAAATCGGTAGAGCGGTTCTTCATTTATAACATTTTTTGTATTTGTAAATGGGGATTTAACTGTCAAATTGAACCTTTTTTCAGATGGAGATTGTGCTATCAAATTTAAACTTTTTTCAATGTTGACAGTAAAAGCATGTTGTTATGTCATTCATGCGGTCATTTCATTTTGGACGTGCTTCGATTAAAGCAAATTTAATTTTCACTTTTATACGTAGCGAAGCACGTACCGGGCCGCTAGTACTAATATATAGACATTAGCCGTGAACTTGATAAGATGTAGCTTCGCTGTCATCAGTGTCGCAACACGCGATAATTAAATTAGCGTGACGTCAATCCCGTTGGGACACGCGTTATATGAGAAAGTGTGTTTAGAACTGTTGCAGCCGATGCTATCAAAGGTCCTCTTTGTTATCGTACATACACACACACGTACATACATTAATTTTATTGGTTGATTCCACGTACAATGTAGCAGGTGAGTATTGCATCGTTCACCATCAACATTATTATGTTTACGAGGGAGTCGGTTATCGTCTAATGTAGATTGGTGCAATGTTACAGATAGTTAACACTTCGTCTATATTTTCTTCGATCTTTGGCGTTAGTGTTAGGTAAAATGTAGGTTTTTTTACTTATTTATCGTCACTTCCTGTTATTGTGATGCGAGCGTTGTCGCACAAAAATAGGAACATTTCATCACAAGTGGTGCGAAATAAAAAAAAAATTATCGACCCATTTGTCATTCCACTGTTGGAATATGGGTCTCCTCTCATATTGAGAGGGTTACGGCTATTAGTCTGCCACGCTGGCCAAGTGCGGGTTGGCAGACTTCACGCAACTTAGATTTTTTTTATAAATTCTAAGGCGTACAGGTTTCCCTCACGAAGTTTTTCTTCACCGTTAGAAAGTGATGTTTAAATTTAAAACGCACTTTTGTAAAATGATGCGCGCCATGGATTTGAACCCAGCACCCTCAGAGTGAGAGGCCGACTTTCTTAACCACTAGGCTATAAGGCTACAAGTGGTGCAGGGCATAACCTAAAATATACACCTACAAGTTTCGAGTGTTTTTATGCCTCGTTTTTGTCCACAATTACGAAAAACAAATTTTAAGACATTTTACCAAATTATCAATGGTACCTTCAAACAGTCGCGAAATATGAGCATAGGCTAGTGACTACACACATGGATGATCAGTTGTATTACAGGCCAGTCAACGTATTATATGAAACAGAATAACATACAGGAACAAAGAACAAGTTTTTAGTTCCCAACTAGGTCTCCACGTGGACGGGTTCATACGCAGTTGTGTCAACATGATACGACTTGTGTAAAATACAATATCATAACTGGGTTAATTACACACGAAATGTCACCGATATTAACACAGAACATTACACACATTATTGCATAATACATCTATTTAATAATGTATTAATTGTTTCGAATTTTATTACTGGACAACAGTTCCATTTTAACCCTACCAGAAGTTCTTACGAACGAAAGAAAGTGCAATTTTAAGACTCATGTTGGATGTCTGTCAGATACATTTCAATCCAATTTCGCCTAGGATTGGATAAAACGTGTTTTGTTTTAAGCTCTTTTCGTTACAAATATTTGACCAATTGTACCAATTCGACCTCTACATAGTTGCTACGAAAGACCTGAATTTAGAAAGTATTTCTTGGAACGCAGATTTAAACATCCCTACAGTATGTCCACTATTAATCGAACACTGTAGCATGCTGGCTAAAATTAAAGACTTAGCAAAATTGCGAAGGGAGAAACGTGCCCAAGTATCCCTTTGGCGAATTGGCGCTGTTGGGACTACGAAGGAACCCAATAGTATACCCATGATTCCGACAACCGGGTTAAGATGTAACACCCTGGAATACAGATTGATTTTCGCATTGATAATATCAATAAATAGTTAGGATTCGTTTTCTAGTTACAAATGTCTTATTTGCTACAAACGCGAGGATAAACAATTTCCTAAGTTTAAGAAATGTTTTTCAATTTCAACACCTATTGAAACAATAACTCAACATTTATTGGAAAATGATCCATTTGTTTCTCAAAGTATAATTTCTTAGTCAAATATTATATTTCTGTATCTATCAAATATGATTGATTGCATTCTGCAAAACGATTAACGATAACATTTACCATTTACATTATGGCTACGTCAGCCTGAAGTTGTATTGCATTAATATTGCTCAAGATTTTTAAGCCGAATGGCATAATATGTTGTTTTCGTAACACGTAACATCATATCTGTAATCTTCGAAGAGTTAGGCAGATAAGTGTAGTACACTCCTAATTTTCCTCAGTGATGTTGTATGTACCGACCCACTTTGGAAAATGGACAGAATGGGGACAACTTATAGAAATTTCAAGTTAGAAAACCCTAACAATACGCGACCCGAGAACGGTAACCCAAGACCTCTCGTTCGCAGTTGCGCTTTTAACCACTCGACCAACGAGGCAGTCATGTCATTGTTTTCATATTTCGAATTCAGTAGGATATTACAGAAGAACTATTTAGTTACCTGTAAACATTCTCCACACATGTTGTACACTGATTAATGATTCATTTTCTTCGCGTAAGTAATAACTTTATAAAACTCGCCCTATACGTACGCCTCGCGTTCTCCATCAAACTAAGGAAAAATATTCTTAGATTTTATGAAACCGATATAATAATGAAATATTTCATATTCAAGCGGCAGTGAACTGAAACTATATTTTGTTAGAGTCTGTGTGCTCTGGGACACGTGTCTCGTCATTGTAACAAAGTTTAACGCCAGTCTGACATGCTGGCCAAACATGGATAGACTTTCCGCTTCCGTGCACTCTTTGGTGAACTCCGCGTGTAAATTTGCACACGATGTTTTGTTAAACGACGTGATTAATTTGTATGGCGTTTAACACAGTATTATCGTTCATGTTTTGAAACCCAATATACATTGTACTGAAGAGTTATATTTAAAATCTGCCCCTGTGCTTGCACAATGTACATACAAAACGATCATATAAAATATGTATGTGCACACAACATATACACCCACAATTTATTGACTGTAGTCATTTAGGAGCCGAAGCGGAGGAGAGCATTAAGTATGATAGGAGGATTATATGGTATGATGTATTTATACTAGATATAACCAGTACAACGTTTGGAAAGCAAACTCGTGGGTCATTCGTTACTATCAGCTCGTTATCGGGCCCGTGTCACACTGTTAGGACCGAATGAGCTTTACGTGTCGATGACACTACGTACAAATGTTACTTCACGATGCAAGATATCGTATCATTTTTAAAGCACGTAGATTGAGCCTGGTAAAAATAAAACATTAAACATTACCCACTTGTAAATGTACCAGTGACTTGTATAAAAATGGAAATGGAACGGAAAAGAATTTCCTTAAAAAAAATCCATTTCTTAAATTTGATTTCCAATTCCACGAGAGCAGCAGAACCACGTAAAAAACTAATGAACAGGTGGAAGTTAAAGTCATCTAATTTTCATATCGCATGTCTAAAGCCTAACCAACGTCGCAATATCATTATCAATATTCGTGCAGCGAGTAAATAAACATGATCCTTCATTGGGCACAAATTGCTTTGAACAATTTTATTACCTCGAGCCCGTTCTATTAATGTACGTTGATAACGAGACTCCAAAGAACTCCTTTACATAACTAGCATATACATTTTTAAACAAAAATATTGAATGATTCCGCGACACATATTTTTAGTACATATCATAACATTGATTTGATATTTTTGTCACTTCTTGTGCAGATATAGAGATACAACACGAAAAAGAGTTACGTAACCATGAAAGAACTGCAGTTTTATTGAGAGCTTATCCAGTTAATCAATACTCCAAGTACCTAAACAGGATACGTTAAAATTTAAGCTTGTGATTCGAATGAAAAACACAACAAAACCGGTTCGACATTGTGTTGGCCTAATTCATGATTAACATCGCTCACGACAATGTGAATAAAAGTTTCAGTAACGTAGATTAGTAAATTAAGGAAAATTAACAAACTAACAAAAGTAATAAAACTGTACGGATAAGGATATAAAATATAAACAAAGGACAACTACAAAAGATCAACAAGTGAAGCCGAGTTTTGAATTTGGTGGTCGAGATGAAGAGACAAAAGAATTAAGAAATGACAATATGGACAAATTATATAACGATATAGACCATAATATGAAATTCTATGAAAACTGATAACATTCTAATAAGAGGAGCAAAGAGCCTAACATAATAATGGTAAGAGGTTCTAAGAGAGAAAACGCCTAATGAGCGAGCTGGAACTGAAGACGATCAGAATTGATCACACACACGTTAGCGGAATACGCCTATACAAACAGCGGACAATTTAGCTGAAACTACTTTCGTTCGGTTCGCACTCACCATTGTCAGTTTCGGTCGCTTGCGCGAGGACGGCAGCGGTGCATCGTTTGCAATTCGCCTGACACAATTCCTCGCTGATAGTTATCGATGAAACCGCTACAATTTCACAATACAAACGCCATGAACTAATCTGAAGGTTTTTCTTTATAAATCATTTAGGAGCAAAATTGTGAAACATTACGTGGATCTTTATTGGAACGAACGACTCATGAAAACGTCTAAAGGTACGAACGAGCACGAGGTCGCCCTATGAAATTGATATTTCGTAACAGCACGACATACAATCAGTAGCACTTATATTTATAGAAATATACTATTGAATCACTTTAAAACAAATTTAAAAGCAAAAGTTTTCAATACACAATTTTTTTCAAAATACCTACATAAGAATAACGAAAAAAAAAACAATAGAATTAAAAGCAGTTATAAATCTGAACACGAATGAGATAACGCCAAAGTGTATTTTGAAAACGATAAATCTAACGGAGATACAAATGTAACAGTATCTACGTGTTTACATTACGCGCGAATAACGCTGATGAGAGTGGTACGTAAGGCTTCTAATGATTAAATCTCGTTTTCAGTGGATGTAAAAAGAATAAATTACTGAAAGTCCAGTTAAATAATGACGCAAGTAGCTGATGGTTGAGCGTTAAAAAGCGGCGGGACACAGTTGTAATCAGTTCGATGCAGTGTGATGGATGCTCTGTGTGTCTCGTAATTAAATGGTAACACATGCGGTTCAATGACGATTTGCATTCCATTGTTCTGTCCGTGCGACATAATGATCGATAGATGCGTGGAATAATCGAAGTTACTCGAAAAATATTATACTTATTACTGTCAGCATTCATTTCCAAGTTGACCAGGTCATTAGTCACGCAAACTGATCAGACAGATCTACTATCTTAAAGAAATGAGTTTCAGTTGTAGGGGAAAAAAGATTTTTCATTTCAAATCATACCGTAAATTAATGACTTCGCTGTAACGAACCGAATGAAATAAACAAAAATATTACATAACATAACCTACAACGTTACGGCGGGCGGCAAATCGATTAAACATAAATATTTAATTGAAAAATCCCATTGGGCAGTCAGCAGGCAGCAGTATTCATTAGCGCACCGTCCCATTTACGACGCGCTCGAGATCATAATAGCTTCTTAATCCACGTGAATGTTTGTGGAGACCGTTTTTTATAATTGTAGAATACTTCGAAGTGTAACTGTGACGGTGGAGCGCGTCACACGGTCACGTTGTGCCCAGCGGTCGCCCGCGAAGCCCCATAACATCTAACGCTGGTATCTGTGATCTACGTCAATCATGTATCTCTATACTCATAAGGTGCTTACACGTTCTGTTAACTTATTACTGTTACGAACGAGTGGGTTTTATTTAAGATTACACACGAGATCGGTATCTACGCGTCTGTTAATAATCGATTACATCTGCTCTCTTTTGCATTAGCATTGTTTAAAATGATATTGTATACATGCCGTGGAAATTAAAATATGTTTCTCTGTAATCTACAAAATCGATATTGCTTCATTAGATACCGTTGCAGGTATTAATTATTAACGATTTCTCATTGTGAATTAACTATGAAAAATGCCGATTACAATGTGCATTGAGATTTTATCCGTGCGCGAGCATATAAGGTGGTAACGATGTTAACGAGCGACCACTGTGAATATAAACGAAACAATATCGTCATTTAATAGGGGCACGCGCACGTGACGAGTGTATAGAGCTTCGTTAGTCGTTCCCGTCGGACGCTAGAAAGCTTCGGCAGTCGAAAATAACCGGAGCATGTGACGTGTCCCGAATGTGTCCCGCCTCCGAGGGCTAATTAACACTTTGTTTATTGTATTTATATATAATATTGAAATTATTTAAATCACACCAACACATTCAATACTTATAGTGACTTCGCAATGTCTTTATGTTAACGACTGGCGAAATGACAGAATGTATCTACAGATGTTATATACCTACCTACATACAGAAGCCCATTTACCAAAACTAAGCGTATACGAATTTTTCGAAGTTCACATTTAATATTACACTGATATAAGAAAAAAATATAATAATCGTGAACTGCATGGAAAGTGTATAAACGGCTTTAGTTAAAAAAATATATTTACATATTATATAACAATTGTATCAACGTATGTATTAATATAAACAACAACAGTGATATCGCACTGAAGAGGAACCTATACATTTTCATTGTTTTCGTTCGACGTTATCTAATCGGAATAAACGTGTTACGCAAAATGGATGAAAATGTAAAAGTACAGTGAAACAAAACTCAGTATAATACATTACATTGTCCATAACGTACTTTATGTATTTTGAATGCCACCTGTAGATATAGAGTATGAAAAATATGAATAAATAAATGTACACGAATTAACTATATGCAAAGTAGATGTGTATAATTTGATGTATCCTTCCAAACTTTCTAAAATAAGAGACAATAGCGACGAAAACCAAAACAATACACCGCGACACGTCTAGCCGACACTTTAAATGTCGATGCTAATTTTGAAATTGGAACAAATAAACATCCGGTTGACATTTCAATGTCGATTCCGAATTTTGAAATTAGAACAAATGAAATGCTCGGTTCTCCTTTATTTGTCCTAATAGCCAGACTTTCGTTTGTTTTGACTTCATACTGTTTTATTTTAATACATTATACGATAGCAATCAATACCTGTCTCCCATTTGGGATAAAAAAAGTTTTATTACTTGTAAATCTGCACAAACATAACGCAATCATAACGAACTTTTAGAATGTATTTGTTGCAGAATAATAAATGTGAAGATGTATGTATAGTAAAATGCAATCCTATTTGCGTAACTATCAATTAAAATAAAACTTTATTATGCACCCGGTACTGACGACGTATTGAAAATTAAATTGACGAATAAATAGCCTTCTATTTTATATGTTCGTAATGTTTACAAGAGAACACGTTTCAAAAGGGTTCTGATAACATTAAGTATAAAACTTGCGAAGTACGAATTGACGGCTAGTGAACAAAGGCTCTAGGCATTAAATTCGCCTTTTGTTGTGCTCGTTCACAGATGACAAATAACAGGAAATAAATAGGTAAATGAAAGTACTGCAACAGGAAAGAAAACATTTAACTTACGTCATCGTCGAGAACTAACTGTAATAATCCAATGAAGCAAAGGAATGATGTGAAGTAAAAAAGAGTAATAAAATGAAACTATTTCAGAATACGAATAAAATGTATTCGTCATATACCATTGTAATTGCTTATCTTGGCCTCAACGAGAGCTATATTCTCCGACCGTGAAAACAATCATGCTTTTGCTCAAAATGTTATAGTCTGCAATAGAGAACTGCCAGAGGATTTCTGCAGATATTAAATAACACGTAAGATGCCAAGCGCAACCAATCATAAGTTGAAGACGATGCAGTTGAAACATTTCTTGGCAATGATTGCGACATTGACCTACCTTACGCATAGCAACGTCATAAATGGGCGGGTTTTGGGGCATTTCTATACATTAGACTATAAATTAGTACGGCCTACATTAATTAGTGTCAATGTATATTTTTAATCAGCTTGTAAAAAACCCAAACATCATAATAATAAAACGATAGCAGATAAGGCGACACACTAATATAATAATAATAATAATCCACCCATTTATCATTCCATTGTTGGAATATGGGTCTCCTCTAATGTTGAGAGGGTAAAGGCCACAGTCTGCCACGCTGGCCAAGTACGGGTTGGCAGACTTTACACACCTTACATTTTTTTAAATATAAATTCTGAGGTGTGCAGGTTTCCTCACGATGTTTTCCTTCACCGTTAGTAAGTGACATTTAAATTTAAAACGCACTTTTGTAAAGAGGTGCGCGCCAGGGATTTGAACCCAGCACTCCTGAGTTGAGAGGCTGAATTCTTAACCACTAGGCGGGCTATCAAGTGCTTTACACACTAATACAATTCATTAATCAATGCTATCGTTATGTAACATACCTTATAATATGTAATAATCGCGCTGATATACTGAACTTTTTCTACTAGATTTGTTTTGTAAACAAATATGGCGTCTCTGTTTATTCTATTGGGGAGTCAATAAACGACGAAGTGTTCGGGATTTAATGGGAATCCGATCGCTTATGAGATGATCTTCGACTTGTTTATTTTGTATTAAGAACAGGCACGCGCTTAAGCTCGAAAGCGTTACTAGTTGATTAGAAGGCGCCTTTTTGCTCCTGTCTTGATTAGTTCTAGATTATACGACTCGGGATAAATAGACGCCAGCAGAGAGTTTCACTCTTACGGAGTCTGTAGGAAAATTGATGCAAATCGATTCGCCTGCCCCATAGGAGTGTCTACAAGATATGGATGGTAACTTGTGGTCTGTCTGATGCTATAATGGAGTGAATGGAACCAGGTTATGGAACTCTTGAGCACACTCTAAATTTGTTACATATCTCACTCTAAATTTGTTACATATCACACTAAATTTGTTACATATCTCACTCTAAATGCCTATGGGGTATACCTATGAAAAATGTAAATAAAGGCGGCTATCATAGATTCATCTCAATAATGTTTTATATTCATAACAGAAGCCATTTCAAAAACAAAAGTTATGTGTATGTAAATAAGTAATATTGTAATTTAGTACATACATTTACATATTTACTCAAATACCTCTGAGAGTACATATGATAATACATTTGAGAAAATTAAATTCCAGGCTGTTAACCTTCATATGTTCATTCATTCATATATACATTCAATATTTTGCTTTTATGGACCATCACCTTTATTTAACCCTAGACGATACCTAAAGATGGTCTAGTGAGAAGAGATTACACAAAAATGCCAGCAAATAAGATTTGTCGATTAGGTCAATATTACTTTTTAAAATATAGGTATTATTTAAAATTGAACCATTTTACAGTTCTACTTTTTTCTGTTACAAAAAAATTCCACAAAAACATTGATTTCTTTTCAATTTGTATTACAAAGTGATTAATAGAAAAAACGAGGCTTTGAGGTATACAGTGGTGTTGGATTTAATTTGATGAATGAATTCAAGATTAAATATATGTATGTCAACACCTAAAATGAAGCCAACCTGTGAAAATTTAACATTAGTCAAACAGAAATTCAGACAATATTAAAATAATATGCAAATGAAAGCTATGGTTAGTGTATATGATCAGTTAAAATGGAGGAGAAACAGTATTGTTTTTAACACAGAACAAGATGAAAGTTTGGTTTGAAAACTTGTATTGGCACAATTGTGTGTCAACATTATTTCTAAGCAAATCCATTATATTTTTCGGCAGGGTGTACTAAATAGTTCTGCAAACACTACCAAATGCCTAGGCAATAAAGAGAGGTACTATACTATAGCTATCTCTTTTTAGGGCGTATACATTTGAATTATAACTGGTCCAAACTAATCTTGTTGATGTAGTATGCAAGTATTGTTGTGGTGTTTTTAAAATAGTTTTATTTTGTAGAACTACTGCAAACAATTGTACTCATTGCATAAACAGAAACGTCGTTCTAAGAATCCCATCAATATAAAAGTATTATTTTATATTCATCCGATAATATTACATAATATATTCCTAGAGATTGCCAATTATGATAAATTATGTTTAGGGTCACGAAAGGTCAACATTTGTGATGCACCCTATGATCTTAAATTTAGAGTGTTACCACAGTGACTTGACAAAATAATAATAAAACTGTATTATGAGTTATATTTCATAAAATTAATATCAGAGAAGTTAACAGGATAATTTCAGAAATTTTGTAAATAAACAAGATGTTACAACACATATCATTTATCAATTATAAACTACAGGGCAAATTAAATATTTGTTATGAAAATTTATATAGAAATAACATCACTCATACATACATACAAAGTTGTGATAAATTTAAATAATTGCTTTATTTACTAATGTAGAAGCAAAATATAATGTATAGTAATACCTCAAAATACCCAAACCACTCAGTGTGGACTGCTGACATAGTCAATGAGTCATTTAATATTCTCACATAAAAATTACTTGTATTGTGTTTTTATGTATAATTTAATTAAAGCAATTAGATTTAATTCATTGCAAATATAAAAAGCTTGCATGTACAAACTTGAGACTTCTATGCAGTTTTAATTAAAAATAGAATTCTATTGAATGAGGTTCTAGAAAAAAAAATCTAAGGTGTGTGAAGTCTGCCAATCCGCACTTGGCCAGTGTAGCAGACTATGGCCTTAACCCTCTCAATTTGAGAGGAGACCCATAATCCAACAGTGGAATGATAAATGGGTTGATTATTATTATTATCTTTTTAAGGCTCTAGAAAAATGATTATTGCAATTACCATAACAAAGCAGGCAAGCACAATGTAATGAACAATAGATGTTTGTGTTTTTGATATGCAAATGTTATTGCAATGAGAATTATAAATCTTATTACGATAAACTAATAATGCAAAAGTATTGATTGAAATAAAAAAAATTACTGACCTTCATCAGGGCTGAGATCTGCAAACTTCACACCACCACTGCAAAAAAAACAGAACAGAAACATAATTGTATTTTTTCAGTTTTAATAACAAATAGTTTTTTTGTATTGCATACAAAATAATCATTATTTATATTGCATATTATTATATACATAAAATTTTGGAATATGTTCCATTAATAATTACATTATCATGTATGTAATATGGAAAAGTAAATTTAAATACTTTTAATTAAACTTTTAATTATTACAATGAACAACCACCATGCTAATATCACTGATTAGTTAAGTTGAACTATTTACCAAACGTAATACAAAAAATCATAAACTTTAAAACATTTGAGTACACAACGGAAGTAATTATATTAAGAAGTTGGACTAAGACTTTGCAGAAACAACTATAAGTTTATAAATGTGTAATTTTTCATGTGAAGGTTTTCACATCGTACCTTAAGAGGACGGTAGCCGTTTCCGGCACCCGGAACACCTGGAAATAAACACAATGTGGAACGATGTCTTATTGGTCTCCTCATGGAGACACCATAACCACGAAAACACATTTGTTTCAAAATATTTCTAACATCAACAAATTTTAACAAATCAGTAATAACAATACTTAACTGGGTTTTTCAGACACTATTCATATACATAATTTGAACATTAATTTTTTTCGTTGCAACGAAATGTCACAATTTTTGACAATCATATTTATTTATAGTTCTATCTTTCAGATAGTTAATAATCATAATTAACACAAATTGTAATAACATTTCTCTGCATTTTTCTTTAATTATTTCGAACAGTGTAATTTGCGATAAGGAATTACGTAAATATATCACGAAATTACGACGCTGAAATGTTATTTTAACTCTTATACTTACTGAGGCCGTAAAAAAATGTAAATAAAAATTTACTATTACCTTCCATCCCAAGTTTTCGAAGAATGTGCTAAGACGAGATTGCCCGGTAGTCTTCCCGCCACAAGGTCCTGGTTAGGTTAAAAAAAATACAATGTGGAATGAAGTAAATTGGTGCCAACTCCCCACGTGTAACCATTTCATATATATTATACATCTTTTCGACGGTCAATATACCGATATTAGAAGAAATTAGTATTTTCATTTAACATGGTCAGAAATTCCATAGGAAGATAAAGAAATTTTAAAAAGAAAATTTTCTGCAAAATGCTTAAAAATCACTCACCTCCAGTAAGCACCAGCTTGTGCACGATTTTCTGAGTTTGATTAGCCATTTTGTTTAAACGCATTTATTACAAACTAAAATTAAATTAGACTATCAAGATTTTATTTAGGATATAAATAAATATCATAAAGTTGATAAATACACAAAAGTAATATAAAGAGCCATCACAGTGCTATGATGCGCACCGCCTGACAGGCGCGCAACGAAATGAAAGAAATCGAAATGATGGCTACATAGAATGTCAAAATGT
>DWJK01001353.1:0-17248 GCA_018248815.1 Croniades pieria auraria | reverse complement strand
GCGGACTACGGCCTTAACCCTCTCAATATGAGAGGAGACCCATATTCCAACAGTGGAATAACGAATGGGTCGATTATCATCATCATCATTATCATCATTAAAATTCACACAGACTGTGTTTTTATAGTGCACTAATAGCAAAACAAAAATTGATTGCAGCATTTGGTTTGTTTTTTATTCACGGCGAAAACTTTCTCATTATTCAAATTCCATATTGTTCTTCGGTAAAGTTTTGCGTCGATAACTTTGTGTCCAACTAGTAACAGCCAGCGACCGCTCATTAAACCTATTAACTCATATTAATGAGAAAATACTAATGCTATTACTTTATTGGAAAATAGATTCTTTCAAATGAACATTTAAAGGCGATAATCGTTTATCTTTAAAATAACTTATTACCTTAAATGACACATTAGCATAGAAAAAACATATTGTTACTCGTATAATATATATATGATCAGCCCGTAGTGGCTCTGGAAGTTTCGGCGAACAAAGTTTCACTGAGCGTTATCTTACGATAGATGGCGCTAGTATATTAAAATACGAGTGTAGTTAAACCTCTGTATTACACGCGATATTATCGGTGTTGGGGTGGAGAAAGAATACCGAAGAATACCCCAACCCTATGCCGGGATCCCGGGGCGTCGAAAGAGGCGACTATACTGACTGATCCCGGTATGGCGCGGCCTGCTTAGGCACAGCTAAATGCCTTGGCCGCTTACGGATAGCAGCGTAGGCGGTGCTCTCCTGTCCCCAACTCGCATGCCCAGCGGTGGGATTATGAGCAAGAATCTTCCAGGGAAGGTCTATGTCCAACAGAGGACTTAGATGACGAGCATGTTAATTATATACGGTACATGGTTTAGACTTGAATATCGGTAGATTTCAACATGCGCAGCGGTATGAAAAAATTTCCCGCGCTAGACACGCCAACGACCTATCAGTTTGTGTAACTAACAGTTCTACATTGAAAATTTTTATCAAATGTTTAAAACAATGTTCCGAACCTCACGCGAATGGCGCCGCGGGGACAGCCAGTTATGACAAAAAAAATTAGGAAATTACAACTTTTTCGTTCCGTGAATTTTTTTTTACTTATAATTATGTGACAGACAGAAAACTTTCAAGTAATGTTTCGTGTTGAGAGTAATTAAGATAACGAATAATGTAGTAGAAACTATAAATGGACAAAGCAAAGTGCGTAATAAAAGCAAATATGTTTCGTAACAATGGATACTATTACACGTAAATTCGAAGCGAACTTGAGCCAGGGCAGACACTGTTTAACCCCTTAACGTGCGCGCTAAGCTGGCCAAACTGTGCACACTTACAATATTCGACTATTTTCTGCAATGTGGACCAAAATACAAGGTTGCAATAAAAATTTTGATATTTTTTGTAATTGTCTTGCCAACACAACATTCCATATTGTTTATTACAGAAAAAAAAAATGACTTTTTTTAGCAGGTCTTTTTAAAAATACTGCATTAAGGGGTTAAATTTTTTTCCTCTTATAGATTCAAACTTAAAACCGGTACCAGAAGATGTGGCGGGAAAATAACGTCGTATATATGTATAGCTGACAATGTTTAGCCAAACCAGAAGTAGTCTGCGATGAATCTGAAATTAGATGACTAATAATAGAGTTCTCGGCTGTCTCTAATCACCGGAACTAATTCTCGTAAATTTGCATCAGTGGATCACACCCTCACCCACAACTATTTCTGATGGCTACACAATCTTTCTGGCGAGTGGTTTTAAAGGTTGACAGTTAATAATAAAAATGTTAACAATATACTAGGACAACTGCACAGTCGACCATCTGATTATACGTAGTCAGTTTGTGCTTTTCGTCCGCATTATTAATAAACATGCCTTTTGAAGCAACTCCTACGGTTTTACCTTTATGTTGAACTTTTAGTCACACCTTTACAATAAAGTAGTAACAAGGCGCGAACGTAATCGTGTCCACAACCATCAAACTGGACAAAAATAAACGAAAAACCCCACAGCACGTACTTGACAAAAAGTCAAACAAAATTTTGCAATCAAAACATGAGTACATGGATGGTGAAAAACGTATTTTCGCCACATTAAAATGTTAAAAGTGGACTTGACCTTTTTTTCTCGAGGGTCGAAATTATTTTATTGTATGCATACGAACCAGCGTTCGTCAGCCGATTGAGAGGCGCCGGAAATAAATGAGGGTCGATGGTAGCTGCCGCCAATTAGGGCCGTGTTTGCGTCGAATTGTAAATAAAGTTAAAACGCGAAGCTACCTTTACGTGGACAGGCTCATGATATGATTTTGCCATTTTTTTATCTCTTTTTTTTCCTTTTATTTTTCTGCGCGTAAATTGTAAGTTATAGCTATTTATCCGATGTGAGTGTGAAAACAAAATAATTTTACACGTGCGGCAGATTCGAACATCTCTGACTGCCCTTCCAGTCACTATCTGACCTGTATAATCGAATTAGGTAAGTCCCGGCCTCCCTCGATACGTGCGTCTATCAAAAATTTAGTCTCCAAAAGTATTAATGGACCAGTAAACAATTATAAAAGACGCAGAAAATATTATCTGATACTACCCTCTCTTGTCGTAAATGGACAGTGACAAAAGAGACGAATGATGAAAGAAACACGTGAGATTCGTAAAGATAATCATATTTGGCCCTCGGTGCTCTCTGCCTACTTCACGACCTGGCTTGTTGATGTACAAAACCGGCGAGGCTATCCCCCCGACCAGAATACCATAACAATTTCTGCCCTGTACGAATATAGATAAACGCCTGACATTGTCCCGGGCAAACTTAAATGATTAAGGGAATAGAGTTCGGTTTTGTCTTCATCTACACAGGAGAAAGATGGAAACACATTTATTCATGGAGAGATGATGCAGTAATGGTAGACAAAGGTGAGAAACTGCAGGCGAAAGGAGAACTGCAGCAAGTAACGTACCGTCGCACGTCCATACTGTAGAAGATGAACTAATTGTAACTTTAACGACTGCCTCGTTGGCCGAGTGGTTGCAAGCGCGACTGCCGATCGGGGGTCCTGAGTTCAAATCCCGGGTCGGGAACTATTAGATTTTTCTAATTTAGAATTGTTAGTAGTGACTCAGAGTCTGGATCTGTGCCCGGTGTAGGGCAATAGGCCCACCACCTATTCCATGGAACTTAAACTTAACTGGTGAAACGTGGGAGTATACTACACTCCTCTGCCTACCTCCTCGGGGATTACAGGAGTGATGTTACGCTTTTGTAAGTTTAACAGCTCTGAAACCAACCCCTTAATACACCCCATTGAAACACAGTTGTAGCAACCCAACTACATACCAATGTTTGTAGTGGTTAGCATTTCTTAACGTCGAAATTCTCAGTCGCTGCACACTCCGCATCCTTTGAATCGAACCCACAGCCACCCGGTCATGTGTCTAATCGTATTAGCACTGCACCACTGCGCCCGACCCACATTGACTCTACAATGCTTCAATAGAACAGTTTGATGTCAACGGGTTTTTGGTATCCAGCTATTTTTATGAGTCATCATGTATGTACCTACTTAATGACAATAAATAAAATCTCTTTCTATTATATCATACGGTGGCATTTGGATAGGAGTAAATTCTCTTTTGTTTATTATGTGATACGATAACATTGTAATGTGTATCAAATATCACTTTTGTTCCCACGAGCAAGCGCAGGTGCGCACCGTGGCGGTCTTCCTTGATACGTTCTCAGATCGACACGCGGTTGATATAACTATGTAGAAGTTGAATAAACTGATTCTATTCACCGTACGACTCGTTTAATTGCATTCACACCCTGTCCACACTAAATGGCGACCGGGCCAGGATTCGAACCCGAAATCTTCTAATTCTATTCACCGTACGACTCGTTTAATTGGATTCACCCCTTGTCCACACTACAGCATTTAGGAGAAATTCCGTCTGTAAGACATATGCGGACATGTTCTAAGTTGAAGCGCGCATACCCACAAAATCATGATCCTCTTCGGCGTTGCCTTGAAGAGTGTTTTGTTATATGTATGTATCCGGGACTCAGTAGACATGAATCGATGCGCCACTTTGTGTCGCTATAAACATTATCTTATAGTGTATGTTTAAGTTCGAAATAGATTTCTTTGTACAGCTGACAAGGCGCAGGTTATCGGGAATCCACTTATTCTTATCTACGGGTCAATGTTGCGAAAACAAGTGTTAAGAAGTTACTTGACTACTGAGAAACTGCTACTGCGAATTTATTATGTATCTGATATTACGTAACATCACGCCTGTAATCCCCGATGAGGTAGCAAAGGATTGTCGTACACTCCCACGTTTTACCAGTTACTTTTACGTCTCATAGAATAGGTGGTGAGGCTATTGCCCCTATTGTACTAAAAGTGTGATGAACAATTAAAATATCTTTGTTTGCGTCATCTAAGTAGCCTTATTTATTATTATTATTATTTACCTAAAGCACATAGTTGTTTTGGTCATTCAAACATATACAAGTATAAATGCATTATTAATAAGGAGAAACATCGGACTTGGGACGAGACCAGTCTGAGGTACAACAACTGAACATTACAGCAATTAAAATGGCCTTGAGAGCAGCTTCAGTGTCTACCTAACAAATGAAAATAGATACCATTAAATATTAAAAGTATTCTGGTATTTTATGCGGAACGTACTGGGAACAGCTAAAAAAGAGTACGCGACTCAGCGCAGTAAATATTCCTCTTGAAATTCTCAAAAGGACACTTGTAAAGTAAATCGGAGTGAAATACAATTTGAGACCGGCTTGATTACGGCATTCTGCGAGGGAATATTCCCCGGCACGACGCGAAATTAAATCAATTCCGACTAATATGGCCTTTGCTCGAGGTCACATCACCAGTTGTGGACATTCGAGTTGCATTTCCTCTCAAAACATACGTAGTTCGTCAGCCAAAACTTTAGTTCATTATAAATACGTACATACATTGAACTAAATATATTAATTATTATGAAAAATTATTGATAACTAATGATAACATTATCACGAGTCATAACAAGATTATTGCCAATTTTCCGTACGTAGCCGTCAGCTACTTCCTATGCAATTGCCAATGGCAAAAATGTGATATTAATCGTGTTAAAGCTTTGCTTGACTGTCTCGTTGGGCGAGCGGTTGCAAGCGCGACTGCCGATCCAGAGAACCTGGGTATTAGAAAATTCTAATAGTACCCGGATCGGGTACTACCTATTAGATTTTTCTAATTTAGCATTTCTAGTAGTGACTCGGAGTCTGGAATAGTGACCGGTGAATGGCAATAGGCTCACCACCTATTCCATGGGACGTAACCGTAACTAGTGAAACTTTGGAGTGTACCATACTCCTCAGCCTACCCCTTCGGGGATTATAGGCGTGATGTTACGTTACACGAACATACGTCTAGCGACACAAATATCTACAACAGTAACAGCCGTGCCTGCCTCGGTGGTTAGTGGTGGCCAGCGCGATTGCTGATCGAGAGGTCCTGGTTTGGATCCTCGGGTAGTGCGCTATTGGTTTTTCCAACTTGAAATTCCTCGTATTATCTCGAAGATTATACTTGTCCCCGATGTCTGGAGGTAGACTCATCACCTATTCCAGGGTAGAACGTAAACGTAACTGTTAAAACAAGGGAGTGTGATATCCACTACCTACTTCTTACGAGATTACAGGCGTGGTGTTACGATTTGATTTTTACTTCGTTACATAGAAAACTATGCTACATTTTTAAAGGACTTTGGAAAGGAATCTAACTATTTGAACTAAATGGAAGTTCATATTTGGAGTGTGTGATAACTCTATGGCCTCAGCCAATTCCGTCTAGCAACAATCCGCGAGAAAGGTATGGAAAGAGAAATATTAAGACATGCGTTCCGACCTGTTCTCAAGGGTACGGAGGCTTACGTAAGCACTGTCAGCCAGTACTTCAATACTGACATTTATTTCATATTTTGTTAATATTTTATTTCTGTACACTGGTTTTTGCGCAAAAGCATGCTGGAAATTAAAAACAATTCTCATTTCTTCCTAAGCGAACCCTTACAAATATAATTTAATTAATCTCTTCATTAAAGCGTTCATTTATTGATTCATTAAAGTGACAATACTAATAATAATCTCTTTTTGCGATGAACAAGTGATAAAGGTCATCGATCAATTCATTAAATTAATCAATTAGTTAATAAATCGTTCGTTTGTTCGAATTCATCGTTATATTTATTAATTAATTTATTCGATCTGTTCATTAATTAATTCATTATATTTCAGGTAATCTTGTATGCTTAGCTAAAAGCGCCATCATCAGCACCAATCGCCCAAATCACTAATACGAACCCGTACACCTCAGTAGGACAAAAAAGTGTGAAGGTCATGTTCTGGAATGATGAAGTGTCTGTCCCATCAACTGGAACCTAACCTAATAGAACAGTATTTACAGTATGCTGCAACATTGGAGCAAAATGCTGTAGCATTGCTGCAACATTTTTCGCATGCTCTCATGCGAAAATATATGCCAAAAGTCTACTTAGGAATCATCACTTAAATTGCTCCACCACAAAGCAGAAGCTTTTGCTGTAAATTGCGATTATTATTATTATTATATCTTCAGACAGTATCTCTAGAGGGGTAGGCAGAGAGAGAGAAGAGTGCCAAATATTGTTTCTTTATAGAGCTGTGTGCTCCTCATATGTTCATCATTTTATTGATACACGCGCACCGGTTTCAAAGACATCTTACCCTTCATCAAACAATACGTGACGTATCTGTTCAATATATGTGTCTTCCTCTCCCTCGGCGCCAACATCCAATTACATTCGTATTGTAGGTATACTGTTTGTTACCTACAAACAGTTTGTGGGTATGTTTGTAGGTAGGCTTGTCAACCTCTTTGATAAATGGTTTAATAACTTCCATGTTAAAGTAATAGTCGGCAGATGTCAGGCTCACAAATGTATTAAGTCCAAACTACGCCCGCACACCGCATCAATTTGGATCAACTTCAGCGTAACACCGTTTATAACAAATCCCGGGATGATAAGTTATCCCGGAACTTTGAACAACATTCATAATCAATGAGCTCATTTGAATTTCCAATTTCACCCGGATGTTTAAAACTTTATACCACTTATATATCCTTCTATATACGGCCACACCTCCTTATAAAAAGTGTGGACCGCTCTGATACCAGCTGGTCTAATGACCTGAAAATACAACTGAATGCAAAATATACCAGACCGATAGGAGAGGTGCCGACTTACAGATGCCTGTGTCCAGTAATGGACTTCCCAAGGCCAATGGATCCTTGAAAATAACTTATATTTAGTTGTATAAAGTGTCTAAAGAGATAGAGCTAGAGCTCGAGAGAGAGAAAAGAGGTAAGGCTGGAAACAAAAAAATTGTATACTACGTACATATATATTTTTTTCGCTGTCCTCTATACGGTCTATTAGAATCCTGTCCTCAATTATTGCCTGTAGCATTTTTATTAGATTATGGAGCTGATGAAACACTACTCCTCGGTTCTCATTACGTATTTCTGATTGAGTCCCAATCAATTAATTACAAACACAACGAACGTGAATTGCACAGCGCCGTAGAAAACTGGTCATGTAAATCCATGACAGAGACTAGTTTGCTCGTTACTGTGACGCGCGACACTGAGTGAAACATAACGAACTCGTTAGCGCGACAAAAGATAGAAGCTACTAGAATTGACACTACATGTAAGCTTTACATTTAGTAACTGTAATCCCCGAAGGGATCAACATCATCATCACCATCAATCCTTTTCACGGCTCAAGATTGGGCACAGATCTCCTGTCAGGACAAGAAGGAATGAAGCCGTACGTTACAAAATAGTGTAAGAGTCTACCTACCCATGGTAGTAAAAATAGACAGCTTCAAACCAACTCGTACTATAAACATAATGATGTACCGAACGTCTACTACATAAAGCCTAAATATAGAGCTGAATATTTTCTCAACAGTGTTTGGGTCATTGGCATCGGATTCTTGGCGCGATAGAGGCGAACATGTGCCAAACGACGCTCATTAAAAAAAGTGTATATACCGAAGAGTATCCATCAGCCATGCATGGCTCTCAGGAGTGTGTGGCAGCCAGTAGAGAGCGCATTCTAGTTGCATCACTTGTGCATTGCACTACTTGTCGTAAACCGCAGGTGGCAAGGAACATGCTTCCGCACGTTGCGCCAGTGATATCCGACTACGAAGTCTCCTGTGATGTCTTCTGCTGAAGAAATAATGCTGTTACTACGAATAAGTTAGTACGCTTTGAACACCTTACCAATAGATGTCTTCACGTCAGAGCAATGATACAACTGATCGCTTAATGTATATCACGTTGCCAGAGACAATTATTATTCTTATATCGTCACGTCACATCCATTGCGGAGCAGGTAGAGAGCACCGAGTGCGAAATATCTCGATACTTACAAGTCTTGTAAGAATCAAGACATGTACAATCATTTCTCTCTTCATATTCGTAGGTATTTAGAAATTGATGAATGGCAATGGCCTAGATGTAGAAGAAGACGAAAGAGAAATTGGGCGAGTATTCTCTATTTTGAGCTACGCATGGGAAACGTGAAGTTTCAGGAAGGTGGGTGATGCTGGAGAAAAATGTTACAATTCTCTTGGACGATATTCCGCACAAACGAGCCCATTATCCGTAAGCTCAATATAAAAACTAGGCTTTTCAACACTTGCCTCCAGAGAAATCAATAGTTTTTTGGTTACATTCAAAGGAAATGTAAGCAGAACCTTGAACAACGGATTCTTACAGCAAATCCAGGGAATACTTCCACGCAGGCGTTATCCACTTTATTTGATTGACCAAAACATTAAGGCAATGAATGTAATATTACCCAATGCGCTCATGATACCCGTACCAAGGAACGAAAAACATATCAGTATATGATGGGAGAAAACTGAATGTAAGTTGGGGTTATTGACGACCCTCGATAATGGGATTAACAATGCCAAAAGAAATATACAGATATTCCCTAATAGATTACTCCATATTGTTTGAAGACAATGCTTAATAAAACCTAATTGGTATGACATTATGGAGGAATTTCTGGTTTCTCTTCACTGTTACTGTTATCGTTTTCAATATGCTAAAGCCACAAAGCTATAAGAACTTCACGAGGTCTGTATTTTGATAGGTTTGAAAGCTTTCGTATTTTGATTTCATGAATTAATTTGCATGAAAAACATTCTTAATAAATACGGCCTTTATAGATACCTTGAGCAATGTTTTTCAGCGTTTTGTGAATAACAGCTGCTGTTTTCGTTAACCGAAACAGATGTTTTCAGCATAAAATATTTAAAAATGGCTAAAGCAGAGTGGGGCTCGTACTTTATGAATTCCCTAGTAATATTAATGTTATATTTATTTGCTGTAACAGTACAGAAAAGTTCGTGAGGAAACGTACACAGCTTAGAGGTCTCCGTCATATTCTGTGAAGCATGTGATGTCTCCAAACCCGTACTTGCCCAGCGTGGCACACTGTGGTCCTAGCTATTATCATTTTGAGAAGAGTGCCTTGTCCAACAATGATAAAAAGTTTAATGACGATACCGAGGTGAGTTCAGAAAAAATAACACAAACAGTTAAAATTAGAGAATAGAGTGCGCGGTGTTGCGCGCAATAGTTATCTGTATGTCTTGCGCATGGCATATGCGCGAGACATATGACCATCTATCCTTATTCCTAATGAATATAGGAGGTGACAGGTTTTGTTTCCCTTGAGGGTGGTTAGAGGTCGCGGAATGGGAGAGCTCAACCGTTTCGGTGCTGAGGGGCACCGCTACCTTCTTGGCGGGAGGGGGAGTATTGCGGCATGTTACTCGCCGCTTTTGTTTTTTACCTGTTACGGTAATAAAGCCTTCTGACTCAGAAGCGGAGGTTTTGGACTCAGAATTGAAGTCCGCATCGAGGCCAGAGAGGCGGGAGATCGAGTCTTGAGGAGATTTGGTCTCCATGGGTTTTTTTATCCTGTTTCGATGCCACAGGCGGCGGGCTAGGGGAAGGGGAGCTAGGTGGAGATCTTTCACCCCGTTTAGTAGTTGCGTTCGTGGACGCAGAAGAGAATATTGCCTGGCTTCTATATTGGTAACGAATTCGTAGAAGGGCCTGAGGATTGCATTTCTCTATAAATGCTTCCAGGTCCCGCATGTAGTCCCGCGGGGGCGACATGGCATCCGCGCAGGGCTACGCTCTTAATAGGGGGCTCGATAGTGCCTCCCTGCTGTGGCAGGGAGGTGTGTACCCGCGGTGTGGCCCTACTGTCTCTATCCTGTGTGGATAGAGGTGAGCGCTTAATCTTAAAACTACCTCGTGTACTCACGGTTCGCGTGTTAACCACGCGAGACTGGGGATCGCCACGACCACACGGCGCCGACGGATCGGCGCACTCACTACACTGAACGCGCGACGGAAAAACACCTCGCCGAGGTAGATTTAAATACCACGAGAATAAATAAATTCACGATGGATGCGACGTCAATGTCAATGGAATGTCAACAGCTGCAAGAGCTGCCCACACTGTGAGAACAATAGAACACCTGCAGTGTTGGTAGTTAACAATGGCGCGCAGGTGAGACGCCAAAGAAAAGTACCTACACGGCTGTGGAACTTGCCAACACAATAAGAACAATAAAACACCTGCAGGATCCGTAGATACCGATAATAAAATCCGATGCGTACGGCCACTTTCGGGAATGGACGTACACAGGTACGTCCGAACCGTACGGAGGCAGAAACCGGAATGTCATATGCTGCTGCAACTAAGTGGCCAGGACTTATAGCCGGGCATCGATAGACTACGCCTTACCGCGATCAGTCGGTCGCCAGAGTCTCGTCGATTGTACTGCAAATCATGACACTGGTGGGTGAGGCTGGCTTGGACTACAAATAGAACTTGAAAACCCCTTACAAGGCGTAATTTTTATTAAAATTGAATATTATTAACATATGACGTCAGGTTTTTAATTTATTTAAAAAACATTCAAATAATATTTCTATTTAAAGACTGGAATAGTAATTTCTGATTAAATTTAATTTTGATAATGATTGAAGTCACACCACCCGTTGTTAACTAACTGGCGAGCTTAGATGAGCGCGAATGGTTTTCCTCGTAATAGGTAAAACATTCCATAATGCAAAATATATCGTCACATGTTTTTGCTCATTAACGCCATAGGAAAAATCATTACTGAATCATGTGTTTTAATAAAAAAAAACATGGAACATCATAATGGCTAATGACGCATGAAAAAAAATCTTGGACACCCAAATTTAAATGAATTTGTACGTTTTATTCAGTACAAACCCATGGAGACACTAAAATGTCATTTTTCCCGCGCTTTTTTTACTATGCAGCTTTTTTAAATATTACTAGTCAAAACGCGCGAATTGTTTGTTTATTGCCGGTAACCGTATTAGCAACTGAATTAACGGATACTAACAGATCTTTTTCTGTCGTCCTGTTCGAGATCGATTCTACATATTTATATGGTTGACTGTCCGTTGTCCAGTTGTCACTGATTGATCGTGTGCTGCGCTCACTACGCAAATTCTTTTTTTATCAAAAATAATGAGCGGACGATCGAAGTCAGTGGCGTGCTATTAGGGAAACCTACATATGTATGTATGTCCAACTATGAATGAATAGCAAATGCCAGTGTCATGGACTCTATACTCGGATACATTTCGGAGTTTATTGAAATGTCCTAAAGCTGTATTTTAAATGCGATAAAAATTTACTCTGCTCTCCGAGACGGTTTATGTGAACGGACCCTTATTGTACATATGTATGTGTTGGCCCCTTTATAAATCAAATTAATTATAACCTTATCGTGCCTACGTTTTTCGAAATCACCAGCCAACGACATCGAGCCCTACGTTGGAAGAGTGATGAACGAGATCCACGTTAGGTCTGCATGTATAGAGATTCGGCTCTCTGTGCACTGTGCTTACTGCGTAAGGTATCCTACGCGATGATCGTCATCATGATCAGCCTATCTCAGTCCACTGCTGGATATAGGCCTCCCCCAATGAGCGCCATCACGCCCTGTCCTCGGCTTGTCGCATTCAGCATCTGCCTGCAGCCTTTCGCAGATCGTCATCCCACCGGGCCGTAGGTACTACATCAATAATTCTAATGGGTAACATGTCGGTTTGTGCGTTGCGATAATTCGATTTTTGACTTGAATAGCTAAATTTAGATACAACATTTGACTCCAAAAAATCCCAGTGTTGAAATGTAGTCCGTATAATCCAGTACATGTGGCATGAAGACGAGGACGAGTTATCAGTAAGTTTATCTAAATACCTCCTTCTCAAAAATTACTGTCGTGTTATCAGTTTTGCGTTTTATTCAGTAAATAAAAGAAAAGTAACATCACACCTGTAATCCCCGAAGGGGTAGGCAGAGGAGTGTAGTACACTCCCACGATTCACCAGTTACGTTTAAGTCCCATAGAATAGATGGTGAGCCTATTGCTATACACCGAGCACTGATCCACAGTCCGAGTCACTACTAGAAATTCTAAACTAGAAAATTCCCATAGTACCCGGGATTTGAACCCAGAACCTCCCGTTCGGCAGTCGCGTTTGCAACCACTCGACCAACGAGGCAGTCATTTACTTAAGTTTTAAATATTGTAATTCAATCAGCTGTCTTATAAAAATGCTTTTTAACAGCCTACCGGACAGTCTCCCGTCCACAGATTTACCCTAGCCAACATATCTGATCGTTGATATACGGAAACTATGTCTCCAAGTTTGAAGAATTGTGAACCATGGGTTTTATTATTACACTTTCAGTGGATGTCTATATAAGTACATAAAGTATACAAAATATTAAATTATGTATGCACGTAATTCAGGTGTGGTCTTAAGCGAGTTTAGTACCTAACTAAGATCTTTCATCTTGAGTGCTAGCCGGCCGCAAGGTTTTTTGTGGATACTTCAAAAATATACGTGGATTAAACGGGTAAAGCAGTGATAGGCCAGTGGTAAAGAATTCAGCCTGTCGTTCCGAGGTACTGGGTTCAAATCCATGGCACGCACCTCTTTACAAAAAGTGCGTTTAAATTTAAATATCACTTGCTAACGGTGAAGGAAAACATCGTGAGGAAACATGCACACTCTAAAATTTATAAAAAAAAAACATTTTTAAGGTGTGTGAAGTCTGCCAACCCGCACTTGGCCAGGGTGGTTGACTATGGCTTCAACCCTCTCAATATGAGAGGAGACGCATATTCCAACAGTGGACTGACAAATGGGTCGATTATTATTATTATTAACGGGTACATAATTATTTAATCCAAATTTGCCACTTTCATTTAAAAAATAAGAAATAAACTAGAGCATTTCTTTGGACTACTACTACTACTTTGGAGGACTACGGCCTTAACCCTCTCAATATGGGAGGAGACTCATATTCCAACAGTGGAATGTTAATAGGTCGATTAAAAAAAAAAAAAAAAATTTACAAACTCTTCTAACTATAAGGTATTGTAGTTTTGGTGAAATATTTATTTAGAGTATAAAAGATTTTTTAGACTGTTGGAGTAGACGTGTTCTGGAGTGGAGACCGATTCTTGGTAAACGTAGCGTAGGATGCCCTCCAGCTAGGTGGAGTGACGATATACGCAGTGGTTGGCAGCGGTTGGATTCGAAAATCGAACTCAGTGGCATGTTATTGGAGAGGCCTATGTCCAGCAGTGGACGGGAATACGTTGATAATGAATGAAGGAAAGGTTTTTTAAAAAGCAGCTCCTAAAAGCCGACTTTGCAGCAGAGGCAAGGTCCGGTCCGCGGTGACTCAGTGCGAAGTTATCTAAATAAAATTTCAGAACTGTCGAGTCATTTATTTTTGTGCCCCAAATGATCGATTAAAGAGTTTTTAGCTGTGTCCAGTTATGTAGATTGCTCTCTAGGACAAAGTATAGGCATTTAGATAGTTAAAGCATCTGGAAGCAGCTATATTTAATGGAACTGAGATTGTTGGAACTTATGCACTTGTTTAAAAACTTAAATAAAAAACTTCGAATGGACAGGTACATCGATAACAATTTCGAACAAAGTGCAGTCAGATGTTTGCTGAACGAATTTGCAAACAGCTTATGGCAACGTTAACAATATTCGCATACCAATTGGTATGAGCATAATTGTATCCATACAGATACTTTTGGCAACGTTGCCTTGTGCTGCCGATTGCGTCGATTCGTGCTTTTCATTCACAGTGTTCAGTTGTTTGATCACATGATTATCATTCGTCAATAATTTTGTAAGATTTAATGCACCCTGACCAGAAATGTTTCTTAGTCACATATTGAGTAGATCAATGATTTTGTCTGTTTGATTGGATGGTGGTTTTTGGGTGGGTATTGCTTATCATCTGTTTTTAAACTAATTCAGGCCCTCGAGAGTACCAAGGCGTCTGTGAACAACATCGAATAGGACGCATTCTAATACGAAGCGCGTTATACTATCATATTGGCCGGGCTAATGTTATTAAAATTCTAAATTCGTGCCGTACTTTTAAATGAACTTACTGACACTACTAATCTAATTCGATTAGTCCTGTTCAATATCGGTAAATGATATCTTCTGTCTGATCTTTTGTTACTATCTTTAAAAAAGTAATTCAAAATTGGAATGCGTATGATTAATCTAAACTCGAAAGTATAGAACGAAGCCTTCCATTAAATAAACGATGTTGTTGGAAAATAAAGTATGTGTTTCTAATTAGGAATGTTAGTGATATGGAAGTGGATCCTTACAATCCAATTATCACGTTCGTACACGTGATGGTGTAGCGTGAACGGTGTTATTGCTGTCCGTGTTGGGTTTCTACGCGCTCTGTACGATTTTCCTTCTAAGGAAGTTTTATTACAGCTACATAAACGTCCTTACATGTAAGCATAATAATAAATTGGAATTCAATTATAGCTCAAGAATTGTGTGTTATTACACGTGATTGTTAGAAATAGCATATTTTTGTGCAGATGATACAGAAAATATATTAGGTATTTAAAATATACTGCTTATAGTATACATAAGCCATAAGGGTAAAATAAGTTAAATGTGTAGGGACTGGAGATAAAAAATGGGATTGAATATTCGTTACCTACACACAGTACCCTACAAAACTTCGTGGAAGAATATTTTTCATTGATACAATAACATTAAACTGTCATTCGTTCATATACGTTCTGTAATAGTTCATGCTTCCGCACCGTTTGTTCCCGGCAAATAAACCCTGAGCTATTCCTTTTTTTACGTTTCGATGAATTGGATTTTTGCTGTTCTTGAAATATATCGAGATATCGTTGACTGCTCATTTCTTTGTTTTTTTATGATTCCTTTTGACCCACTTCGGCATCCATGGCAGTCTTGGACGTAAAAGTATATGGAATATAAATATATCGAATGCTTCGTTAGTACAGTGGTTGCAGGCATGACTGCTGATACACAATTTCTGGGTTGATCCCCGGGTTACACAAATTATTATTGAGTTTTTCAATTTGAAATTCCCAGTAGTAGCTCAGAATTTGGATTTGAGCCTGACGTATGACAGTAGACACAACCTCAATTCAGTGGTGTTACTTATAAATATTAACTGGTGAAAAGTGGCAGTGCACTACACTCCTCGGCTTACTATTCGGCGAAATACTGGCTTCTTGTAATTTTATGGTATAAGACACAAGAATTTGTAATGATACAATATTTTTAACTTTAAAGAAGAGTAATTGCATTTCAACATATTTTTTTTCTCCAGGCGTACGAGAGGCGGTTCCCAAGCTGCCCACAAATCCCGGTGGTGATCGAGTGTGTGATCACGAGCGATAGCTGGTCCGCGGATGACTCCCAGCGGGACACCACGCGCCGGTGCCAGCTCAACGTGGAGGCGCCCTACCTTTTGAAAAAGGTGAGATAACCACAATAGTATACAAACCAGAACAACAATGAGCATTTTGGTATTCATGCAACGATAAACTCAATATACCCAATCCGCATGCCCAGCGTGGGGATATTATGGGCAAAAACCCCCTACCAAAATTTACAAAGGCGCTTATAGGAGGACCATGTCCAGCAGTTGATCGATACGAACTGAGGATGTGATTAGTGTTACCGTAACCGTGTTGTTTCTTAATGTTTTTTAAAGTTAACTTTGCTTTATTTATCCCAGCTGACGTAAAATTGTGTGCTCGATTCCCGTACAGGATCAATATTTGTGTAATGAGCTCGAGTGTTTGTTCTGTCTCTCGGCGTAAAATTGTTTATATTACTACACCTCAAATTACAGAAAAAACAACCAAGAAGGAAGTAAAAGAATTACATTTAGGAATTAGTTAAAACAAGTGAAATCAATTTAATTTAATTTTGTATGGAAAAAAATCTCCCTATGCAGGCATATTTCCAGCAATAGACGTAGGTAGGCTGGTGATGAAGACAATGATGACAATAAAGAAATAGAACGATTTATGCTCAATATCCCCCTTGAATAAACACACGAGCAATATCATCACGTAACGTGTTCTGGTACAATAGATTGATAAATCGTTGAAATACCGTGCATACATTAGCGCGCCGCTAGACGTTTGTGTTGTGAACGTGATGTGATGTAAATTGGCATTCCAACATCATTCCAGCGCTCAACCCTCGTCGCGCGTGGAATTGCTCGCTGGAAACATCAACTATTCCCCGCGCGCTGATACCTTCTGTACGTCGGAATACTCGGCTACAACTATGCACGAAGTCGCGAACCTAACCTTTGTACTTCAACATTAGATACAGCATTACTACGCGGTTCTGACTTAATTAATAAATACTTTCGAAACTGCTAATGTCCATAAATTGTATCAAATCGGAAACTTTTGTCACATCATCAGCCTGTATCATTTCAATGCTGGACGAAGGCCTTCTCTAAGGGTTTATTGTCCACAATTCCCACGCTGATGTTGGGTGTCTTTTAGTTCTTCTATTATCAGTATTAAGCGATTGTGTAACTTATTTGTAATAATAAAATTTTTAATAATTAACAAAAAGTCAAGCCGCTTATGTGGTTCTTCAAAATATTAGCAACATTTCGCTCATTTGCGACTGAAGTGTAATATCTCAAAAACACTATCTTTCAGCAGTGATAGCCTAGTGGTTTGAAATTCGACCTCTCACTCC
>DWJK01001352.1:0-17251 GCA_018248815.1 Croniades pieria auraria | reverse complement strand
CGGGCGTATCCAACAGTTTGAAAAGGAGCCCATCGTGCCACACACGGTCGAAGGCCTTCGCTATGTCTAGGAAGACTCCGACCGTGTGTCGCCCGTAGTTGAGCTCCCTTGTCAAGTGGTGGATCACCCGCGTCAGTTCTACAACAACAACAACATTAGCCTATCTCAGTCCACCGTTGGATATATACCGCCCCTAATGAGCGCCATCGCGTATTGCCCGCAGCTTGTCGTATCAAGCTTCTGCCTGCAGCCTTTCGCAGATCGTCATCCCACCGAACCAGAGGGCGTCCTACACTACATTCACCAAGCCGCAAAAATTACCTACCGATATTTATTTAATTATTGCTATATTTACTTTACACATTATTATTAACTTAGGTTATGTATAATAGGGTTCAAGCAGCTTTAAACAAACGGCAGAGATATCTCACTGAGCTACCGGGCCTAAAAGCAGTTACCAAAAATACTAATGACGTCCAATTTCATAACGGCCCAGATCAATCTTGAGCCAACCAAACCATATTCTTTTACATCAGAGACAAAACGGGAGAGCAATATAATGCTAATACCAGCTGGCACGATCATTCTATTGCACCCCAACAGAGCTGTCGTTCTATTAATGCAAGACTTCAACATCATTTCCCTTACTCTTAGTCTTTGATACACACAAAGCATCCAGGCGTTTCTTATTTATTACGTCATTTGTATTTCTCATCTTTTGAATTCCTCTTCTCACATTTCATGTCCCTATTTGGCATTCCCCACTCCTCTGCCCATAAATAAAAATACAGAAGATAATTCTGTGCAGAATGCAAAACCTTCATCCAACATTTGCTGGAGCCGAGAGTAGAGTTGCGGATGAAGATCGAGGAGGCAGCGCGACACCGTTGGCTTAAGCGTCCTGGCATGAGAATGAAGACGCACCCCTTTGGCAACATTGATCCTAAGCTCAATAAAGAGGTATGTAATTGCGATTATCTGACATGATATTTTTATTCATCTCATTATAACTATGACATGAATGAAAGCTTATTATAAGCTAACGTGAAAAATTAAGTTTGATACAAGTTAAGGACAAGCTTTTCAATAATAATGAATATGTATATTATTTACGGTCTACATATAAACAAAAAAAAACTGAAAAGTTAATTTCTTTTTCAGCAGAAAATTTCCTTTTAGGAACGCAAAACATTTTTTGATATAAACATTTGTCCTCCAGATATACAAGCAGATATCAGAACTCTGTGGTCATACGTTAATGGATGTGATCGCCCAAATTAAAGCCGACCCGTTCGGAGCAATTGCTGGCATCTATAACATCAAGACTCATTTATATCAGCTTCATGCACCTCCTGGCACCGATCTGCTCTGGTCTTCGAACTCCCAGGAACCAAGATCAGTTTCCCCGCCCGAATACCGTCCGAGACATGAGTTCGACCCTGAAATGCTTCATACGAACCGCACCCAATTGACGACCCCATCACCAGAAAAGCAAACCTCTAATACCACTAAACCCAGACCGAACGGCTTGCTTAAGTCATTAGAACACAATGGTCTAAAGGTTAATAATGGATTAACGAGAAGTGCTTCAGTTAACACTGTAGAAAAGACATCACAGACAGGTCAGAATGACCAAGTGGAGACGAGTCAGATAGCGAAGAGTCAAACTATGGAGAACTATTCTTTTAATAAGACTGCGATGCTGAAGAAACCGGCATTTAAGCTCTACGGGAGCGGGGACTGCAGCACACAAAATCAAAGGTTGCCAAGCATCCATGAACATTCCAGCACGGATTTGAACGAGGTGAGGAGAAACCTGAGGAGAACGGGCCGGCCGCCATGTATGAAGAAAGTCAACATGGACGAGCCAAGGCTAAATAGCTATTCAAGTAAGCCTGGAGACGTGAAGCGATCGGAGTTTTACCGGCGGGCCGGGGACGGATTACCAAGGTAAGTCGACGCTATATTAAATTTTGATAACAGTTAGGAATAAATCAACAAACATGTGCAGTATCAATATTTTGTACCCGCATAACAAATTTTGGGTCGTTACTTGTAAGTTTTACATCTCGACATTTGGTGTTTGATGCCTTGCTGAAAGATAAGTGAAAGTACTGTCTATCCGTTTATCGAAATAGAAAAGGCGTAGGTTAATGTCGATCACTTTGAAAGCTCTAGAAACTTCCACGCAATATAATGGCCTGGTTATGTTTCCCGTACATCAAATATAACGTTTTTCCAACGTAAAGCGAGATAATTCTAACATTATAATTAGTTCAATCTCGTCGAACAGTTGGCGTGCCAGTGGGGTGCCAACTACATCTTCCACTCGTATATTGCTACAGAGCAACGCCACCACCATCAAAAGGGCATCTTTAGGGTAAATATTATTTTAAATATTGACCGTTTATACATATATTATTTCTTTAGTACCCTGGTTGTGACGGCGCATTAAACAGATCTAGTAAACAAGTATTAAGTACATGTTACATCATAGGTATTTATTATGTAGCGTATATTTTTTATGTTGTAATTTTTACCCTAACCTTTTGGTGACTCATGGCTGGAGCGATAAAGAATGTTATGAGTTCGAACATCGGATTCTAACAATAAATATATTGCTGGCGTAAAAGAAAATTTTGTAAGTGTACTTCTTTGCTTTTTTTTTTACAGGAACATAATAAGTCCTCATTCCTCATCGAACAGTCAATCCAAGAGTGAGCGGGCGATACCGGTGAGAATTCTTTTTTATTTTGGTAGCTTTTTACAGATTTAGAACATATGTATGTATATGTGATTCACTGGGGACAATTATGTATGTGTTGTATACTAAATATTCGTTTATAGAGTATACTAGAACAATTATTCAAACATAGAATAAAAATCGGTGTAGTAATTGTTTTGTTTCGTTTTCAATTTTGAAGGAAAAACGTAACATCACGCCTGTAATCCCCGAAGAGGTAGGCAGAGGAGTGTATTACACCTCCACGTTTCACCAGTTACATTTAAATCCCACAATGGAATTGGTGGTGAGCGTATTTCCATACACCGAACACACATCCTGACTCCGAGTCGCTACTAGAAATTCTAAATTAGAAAAATCACTTAGTACCCGACCCGGGATTTGAACCCAGGCCCTCCCGATCGGCAGTCGCGCTTGCAACCACCCAACCAACACGGCAATCAAATAATTTTGAACGAGGGAAATCATATCTCGAATGACAGATCTCGTATCCATAAATATATTTTGACAAGACGTAGGAAAAGAGATGTTTTGTTAATTCGTCTCGTTTTGCAGGTGGGCTGGTACACCACGCGGAGCACTGTGACCAACGAGCCTCACGTGCACCGCCTGCGCCGCACCGCACCCATGAAGTGATGCGCGCGCTTCGCCGATATGTTCCGGTTCATCTTCATAATACAAAAGAAGAAACCCCCCCCCACTTCCCCTCCCATTTATTATCTAATCAAAATTGTCAGGGCTTATTCAGGAAACTGTGTGCCTTTCGCGGTATTCGTATATTAGTATTTTTAAAGGAAAATAATGAAGTTTCAACTTGAACGCAAACAGCATTTAATTTGTGCGGTAAATTTTAAGCTATCATTATTTCTATCACTATGACTTTATATGTGTCTATCACTATGACCGAGAATGTTGA
Source organism: Croniades pieria auraria (assembly GCA_018248815.1). Taxonomy (NCBI): domain Eukaryota; kingdom Metazoa; phylum Arthropoda; class Insecta; order Lepidoptera; family Hesperiidae; genus Croniades; species Croniades pieria. Next base: position 13,592 of record DWJK01001352.1, on the reverse strand, counting down.
GCTGGTGAATGAATAACGCGAAGGAAAGCACTGAGTGATTGACTGGTTTAACTGACGTAACATCACGCCTGTAATCCCTAAGTGATAGGCAGAGGAGTGTAGTACACTCCCACGTTTCACCAATTACGTTTAAGTCCCATGGAATAGGTGGTGAGCCTATTGCCATACGCCGGGCACACAGAGCCAGACTCCCGAGTCACTACTAGAAATTCTAGATTAGAAAAAACCAATAGTACCCGACCCGGGATTTGAACCCAGGTCCTCCCGATCGGTAGTCGCACTCGCGACCACTGTACCAACGATGCAGTCATTGGTTTACAATTAAGTGAACCTTGATTAATTATTAGAATGGTTTCTCTTGTGCGGTTACTTTAACTATACATTATTTTGTCCATCCATATGATTAAAAAATAGTGATAACATAATGATCGTTATTAATTTAATTACAATGTACCAGTAACGTAACAAATGCCATAGTGAATTTAATTTACAGATTACTTTTGGATGAACTGAATCATATCGGCATTTTTTCTGAGACTTATATACATTATTTATAAGAATTTTGTTTGTTAAATTGTTTACGTGTCAATCTCCAAACGTAATTTTAAGTGAATAAAAACGTTTTTTCCATATTGTGTACGACGCGTCTAGTATAGTTTTTGAGATAATTCTTTACATTGTTATGGTGATACTAAATAATACGAGTGATGAGCAACTCAGTTTTTTCAGTGTTTTATTCAAATCAACATTCTCTTGTACAATGGATCTTTTCTTATCACTAACATGTATATACAATTACGGTTTTTTTTGCGGGGCTCAGCTTGCGTGGCTGTGTAAATTATAGTATGCCCCGCCGAAAAAATATTCTACACTTCAAAGCCGATTATCAGTTATCACTGCGCAAAATTTCGTTAAAATTCGTCGATTACTTTTCATGTGATAAGCAAACGAACAAATAGAAAAAAAATTAATCTTGAAATAAGAGTAACACTAAACAATTACTATTATGATAAAAAAGAATAAAGCTCCCATTGATTCTCGAATTTACGCGTGTAGACTTCCCAATTATTAAAATCTTCGTGTATACATACGATTCGGTTTAAATGACTTGCGGTAATAAGGACCGACAACTATTATGTAATGATTACGAGAGTTTGCTACTAGCAAACATTTCCGAGAGCGTGTTGACGCGGAGGTAGTGCGGCGCGGTCAGTAGTTGGGCATGTGCGCGGGGTTGGCGGAGGCGGCCAGCCGCGTGTACGTGGCGCCGGCGCGCGGCGGCCGCGGGCCCGCCGCCGCCGGCTCGTTCTTCAGTACCGCCACGCAACGCCACTGGTTCAGGTATTGCACTGGAAGTTACATGTTTCAATTTTAAAAATTACATAATTCATTTTGTGCCTGATTTATGGCAATAGGCTCACCACCTATTCCATGGGACTTAAACGTAACTGATGAAACGTGGGAGTGTACTACAATCCTCTACCTACCCCTTAGGGGATTACAGGCATGATGTTACGTTTTTACGTAAGTCATTTTCACACTAAATTTTCAACAAACGTATCCGTTATAGGATGTAGTAATCACTTTGTGGACTACTACAACCAGAAAAAATTGACACTGTAACACTTCATGCTAAAAACGAGTTCTACAAGACTATGCTTTAGTACCTCTAGTCTTCCAACAAAATACTTGATGGTATTACTAATACATAAATGTAGCTACCTACTTTGGATGTATGCTCATTTCACATTTCATCACTGGTATATAATGAATCATGCAGAATTATATTCCTGCAGTTTCACACTATAATAAACAAGTCAACATGCAATAGAGTCAAAACCCACTTTTCCATAGCCGTACACAGCAGTCGTCACCAGAAGAGGCCAGCAATGTGCCGGTGACATTCCAGGAGACTCGCCATACACACGAACAGTGATCCTCGAAGGCTGCCATCACTTCGCACTTAAACCTGCCACCACATCCATTCGTTGTAGTGTTCGATGATTCACTGAAAAAAAAAAAAAATAAAAACTCAATCTAAAAATTACATTTTAACATAAAAAATATAAATGGAATTCAGGGTTTCTTTCTTACGGTAACGGCTCGATTTTGATGATTCTAACGTCTTTGGTGGCAACGGCTAGCAAATGGAAGGAGCGACCGAGGTTCGGAGCGAAAGCTAAATCGTTTACTGGTTCCAAGACAGACGAGAGACAATCGGTCCGAGTCCAGCGTCGGGAAGCCTCACTGTATCTGTGGAGAGAAATGCATTAAATATATTTCAAACCGTCTCCCTGGAACAGAATCCATTATGCTGCTTCAATAACTTTTTAACTACCCTACATTGATAAAGTTAAAAGTCTAATTCTCTTAAAATATCAAATATGGCTCGAACATGCCAATAGAAGCCAGAAGATGCCAAAAGAATAATTTTTTTAAAGGACTTATTACAACCAGCTTTAACTGGCTTGTTTGTGTAGTATAGCTCTTAAGTTTTTTTGTATATATGTATATAAATGTAGTTTACAAACTGTCTGTTTTATGAGGCCTATGAGGCCAACCAGCTCAGGCCTGTCCATGTGTGATATTATAAAGTATTATCACTATTATTATAAATGCCGTTATATTTGCTTGTGTAATCATTTTCTAAGGTTCTCTTGTAAACCTTATCTTTCGAACAATAATGTGAGTATACTTACTCATAAATAAACACTTTTCCATTACAAGCTACTCCCTTCTCATTCTGCACATTGGAAGAGTTTCCAACATTGGGCTCGTCACTGCCCACCGCTAGCATGGGAGGATTTGAATGTACTCTGAAACAATGAATTGAAATACCAGTTCAATAATTCCATTCATATGAATCAAAGATCTGAATGTGTAATGAGTAAGTGAATATAGGTAGGTAGTGCTAATGTATTTCTTGTTTAATTAGAATTGAAAGAAGGAAAGAAACTATGTTGATTCAAAGACAAATTTTAGCATACATACAATATATAAATCAAAATACGACAACCAATACTATGATAATAAAAGCAATAGCAAATCAAAAGCAATGTGGCTGGCAGTGGTTGGATTCAAAGGGCTGAAGATCGAGATCAGTGGTGTGCTATTGGAGAGGCCTATGTCCAGCAGTGAATGGGAGTAGGCTGATGATATACATATATATATAAATAATACAGCAAGAGAAAAAAAGCACCAAAGTATCTAAGATTAAACACATCTCCAAAGTCTATTTGTTCTAATCTGTGTTAATCTTTTCACTTTACCTTGACAAAGATGGGTTCCAGGAGAGACAGCTGATGGAAACTTTTGTTGGAATTTCATGTTGCAAAGTCCATTGGGCTAGGTTCATTACATCAGGTGCTTCATATATCCTGCAATATAGTATACATGCTTTAGTGCAATATAATAATATTAAATATATAATAACAAGTACATGGAGAATTCATCATAAATTTTTATACCTTATAATGCCATCAGCAGAACAAGTGACAAGTAAGAGGCCTAAATGCTTTGGTCCAAATTTCACATCTGTCACTGAGGTTCTCGAATCAACTAGATTTGATCTCTTTACCCAAGTGCGAAGGCCTTTCTCAGCTAGTGATGCAGTTGTGTCCCCTTTTAGTTGGAAAGACATAAGTATTTAGTACATTATTAGATGATGACAGACTCAAAGTGCTGCCTGATGATGCACTTCGCTATATAGTTGCCTAAGGCACCTTAAAATTGTAATGGTAAAACTAGAGAATAAACCGAACACTCTTTTTAGTTAACTTCTATACCAATTTATAGCGGAATGAAGTATATTGCCTCATTAATGACACCACAGACATACAATTCTTAGAAAGTACCAAAAATAACAATACTCAGAAATAGACAATGATGATTATGTGTGATGGTTAGTAAAATCTTTTGTACATTAATCACATGTTTATTGCAGTTCCAGTGATTTCTACAATAAATATTATACTGCGACATACCAACTTCCTCCCATATTGCAGCTGTGCGGTCAAAAGAGCAAGTGGCTAATACTTGTCCGAATTCTGGGTGGGCCCAGGTGACTTTCCACACAGAGCCATGGTGTGCTTTCCAGCTGCCTGTGAGCCGCCATCCTCCTTTGCCATCTGTATCCCACACCTGAAATGGTGAAATCAATAGAAGAATAATGTGAAAGAATGGAAAAAGATAGAATGATAAAACAAAAATACAAGGTGGACATTGATAGATGCAGTTGCTGAGGGTGACTAAGATTCACTTATCGCAACTAAAAAGGTCAGATACTGGCTATGGGAATCAAGCGTCTAAAATTGGTGCACGTATATGAGATATTGATGAATGAAGAAGAAACACGTTACGTTTGTAAGGATAGAGATATTTGGTGGTCTCGGTCTACCCCGTAGGAGACCTGGCGTGATGTTATAATAATAACTACGTAGAGAAGAATTGTATGTTCCACTTTAAACAATAGTATTTTTATTTTATAACAGGATATTAAGCATAGCTGTACTTAAACATTGTGATCAAGTTTTTGTTCGCAGAAATGTTTTAAAGTAAAATTTTGCCGCGTATATTCTCATATTTATTGTATTGTTTTGTAAGCGACTGGAGTCATCTGTATGTCGCTAGAAATATTTACTGTTGATCTAATTGTGGAATTTATATGGTAAATATGTGTTTTCAAATAAGAGTAAAATATTTAATAACAAACATCTAACCTTAACGTACTGATCACTGGAGCAAGTAGCCATTCTTTCGCCGTAGAAGTCGTACGCCACATCGTGGATTAGATCCTTATGGTCGGCTATTATAGTTTGGGATTCAAATAAATTGTTAACTGCTAAATCTCCCATTTTATAACTATAAATCTAATAAAAGCTATACTGCAAATCACACGCACAACGACATTTATCAATCAAATATGACATTGGCAGCTGTAGTCGGTGAAACTTTTAAATAAACGTTGGATTCTTTTCCTGATATAGTACACAATAATCACACCACCCAGCTGAAAATTGATGGTAATTCTTACATATTATACGTATTAATCATTGCATAATTAAATGTACAATAAAGCTTTTACTTGTCTCATTACAACATTTACTGAGACATGTTCCGGTAGTGTTTTTTAAGTATTCGTTTTAATCAATGTATATTCTGTCTTTTTGTATTAAACAAGTATCAAACAGTTTATGTACATATTAGATTATTAGTATGAGTTCAATAAGTTTAATAGTAACAGATTCACCTTTAATTACAACCTCTTTTGATACTGATCCTGTGGTCTAAGGTGTAGCACTGTTACATACAAAGTACATAATCAATGTTATTCAAATTGATAATAAGATCATTTGCAATTAATAATCTGTAATATAAGTTTCTTTATATTAACTGAACTAATGAACACATTAGTTTAGTGTGTTTTAGTTTCAGAGTGTGGGTAGTATTTGCTCTATTACCAGTTGATCACAGAGAAAATGCTGTCACACTTTAAAGTGGATTGAAATGCTCATGTAGTTGGTATGCTAGTGGTCCGTTATATTTTATATACTGGCAATCCTGTTCTCTCGTCCTTTCCTTAAATCCCCGTAAGGGACACTGTAAATTTTAGGTTGTGGCATTGCAGAGTTATGAGACACCCTCATATCCCAACTATTTAAGGAAATAACAAAACCAAGGGTTACATGTTAAAAGTCTATCCTTTAATAAAATCTAATTAACAATTCAATGTTCACAACATCATTACATTTACAGTTTTTAATCAATAAGAACAATATTAATTAGGTTTTTTTTTTAACAATTTCATTAACAAAACATCTTGGGGCAACATTTTAATATAGTTGGCACTAGTAATATTTCTGTTAGGATTAAATGTTATACAATTAATACCATTTAATTAGATAAATTGAAAATAAATAGATTTTCAATGGCCAATTAAAGCTGTACAATTCTATACTGAAAATTGTTAATATTTGTATGTGAGATTCAATATCTTGAGGAGTGAATATTTTTGGGTAATTTTTTTTGTTCATAGTAAACTCTGTTGAACTTTCAATTGGTCTATTTGTAATGCTAATTTCCTGTTCTTCTCAAGCAACACTGATTGGTTATGCATTATATTCTGCATTTGGTCATTTAAACATGTCAACTGTTTCTCTAAGAACAAGTTCTGTTTTGTTAATGCCATCATCACATGAAGAAAGTAATTTCGATTGTCATCAGCCACATCTGTTATAGTCATCTTTATGAAATCTTTGAGCTCATCAACAACTTTCGTATTAATTTCGACTTGATTATTATTGAACTGTTTGATATCAGACAAATTTATGTTTGAGCGCTTAGCATCATCTGTTAAACCATTTGTGATACTTATTGGTGAGGGCAGAACAAAATTTTCTGCTATTCTGCTATTCAAAGGAGTTGATATCTTACTTATGTTTTTTTCCACATCCAATTGACGGTATCTCATTTCATTTCTATCAATTTGCCTATCAAACTCAGTTGTTTTATTTGCATCTTCTTCAAAATCTATATTTGATTTATCAAGTCCCATCATGACTAGAAATGAATCTGCTTTATTATCTCCAACCCCTGAGACTTCTAAAGTAGGTTTTGGAGGTGTATCATTTATTAAGAAAACATCTGATGTTCTTGTTTTCACTGGAGATTGTATCTTAAATGGCGAAGTCATATCTGCATCCTCTTTAAGGCTCACTTCAGTAGATAATGTCTTTTTTCTAATAGGTTGAAAGGACACCTTCTTTACCTCTTCTTCATGTCCCTTTAAAATTTTGTATGGATTTGTTAAATCTCTCAAATCATATACCAGTACATGACCCGACTTTGAACCGAGCGCAACCAGGTTATCAACATTCATTGCGATTGAGGTAAGAATGTATGATGTACGGACAGTCGAAATAACATTCTGTAGCCTGATATCATAGATATGCATAATTCTATCATATCCACTAGAGAGCAGAACATCTTTATTAATGAGGGAAAATGCAAAATCACTGACTGGTGAGGCATGGGCATTTTCAAAAAATACTTTGTCTTTATTAGTTGTAATGTCTCTCAAGACAATATGGCCTTCGTCTGTTGCTAAACCCAATAGAGATCTAGACTCATGGTGGAATTTCATTGCAGAGATGCTCTTTGAGCAGGGCAGCTTTATGGTCAATACTGGTATATTTGAAACAAGACCATAGATGACTGTGTCCCCGTTCTGCAGGGTACTCGCTAAGCTTGTATTCTTGGCATTGTAGCTGATAAAGTTGACATTTGATTGCTGTGAAGGACTCGGAAATGTTTTTGTGATTGTTTTATTTTTTGTGTCCCAAATCATAACATTGCCGCTTTTAGTGCCAATAGCAATGTTACGGTGACCCTCACGATGGAAGCTGGCCGACCAAGTGTCTTTAAGGGGTACATGCTGTAAACTTCTAATATCATGGTCAGCTGGACTCAATATTTCTATGAGGCCTTTTGAATTCACCTGAAACATAATTACAAATATTATTAAAGTAGATTTAAAGTAGTGATAGTTTAACATAGTGAAAGTAAAAAAAAATTAAATAAAAAACTGGCAAAAGTTGCATTAATCGATAATCATGCGTTAACGTTATACTTGAACGCACGCTGGCATATAAAGTATTGGCGCCAATGTATGAAAAAATATTTCCTTTGTACACAGTCATAAGATAATAAAAGACAATATTAGTCTCGAGGGTCATTAATTAAGTATTCAATGTCGCTTATTACTTCAGCGCATCCATTGTGTATATCATTCCTTGGCCAATCCTGGCACACCCTAAGCTTTATTGACCTACTTATATTATGCTACATATAATTTTATTATGTCATAGATTTTCCCGATGGATCCTTATAATATTTATTTTGTCAGTAATTCAAGTACCTGTAGTATGTATTTACTGTCGTCGCTCCAAGAAATATCTCTCATAATCCCTTCATAGCACCCATAAGATTTTTTCAGATCCCAACTGCTCGTATCGTACAACAATAAACGCGAACTGACCGATGACAAATACATAATTGTTATTTATTTCAACCGATTCAAGTAATATAAATTTTTTCGGCAAATCTAACTTTATTCCGTTACTTATTCTTCAAAAACATAGCTGGAGCCTGGAACGATCGAGACAAACGTAAAATTTTGACACTTCAAAATAATGCGCATTGCCGGTTGCGGCTAATAGTAGTAGATTAAAAAAAATATGTTACCATTATAATTCCATTTTAATTGAGGATGAAATGTACACGTCAGTAATTATTAAAAATAAAGTGCAGACGTATATCAATATAGTGTTATTGGAATAATATTTTACAGTAAAAATATCGTTGTTTTAATATAGCAGATTTTTCAACTTTGACAAAGGTAAGGTAAATCGTCATTTGTGAAGTGTCTGACGTGTACTGTTAAAATTGTGTTATTTAGTTGCGGTTGTTTTACTGAACAATATTCCTGATTCTTGGAATTTAAACGAAACGTGAGTATTTCTTATTATTTAACAAATTTTAATTTTCTGCATTTGAGGTAACATTTATTGGCTGCTGAATGTAACGTTGGTTATAAACGCCGGCTGTAGTTTAACAACCTAAAGTTAGGAGATTAACATTTTAGGCATACAGTGCTTACTCTTTTACGTAAAATATTAATGTGTATTTAATAAAATTGGTTATCATTTTCAGACTATCCCAACATGATCACCGATGTTCAACTGGCAGTGTTCTCCAATATTCTAGGAGTTTCTATATTCTTGCTGGTGATATTGTATCACTACATAAGCGCCAACAGCACTAGCAGCAAGTAAACAAGGTGATATCTTTCAAATAAATTATTTTAACTCTAATTTCTTATTCATATCAAAATGAAAGTAGTAGTATTATCATTAGATAATAGTTGCTCTATGTATGACATGGAAATGCACTGAAATTTCAAATTGGAAACTTAAATTTGTTCAACATAATGTTACCTAGGACTATTTAGAGCACACAAACTGAAAATAAGTGGCATTTTGTCAAATAGGAAAGATAGGTATAAGTTTTAAAGAAATAGGAGGCATCGGTTTAAAAAAAAAAAAGGTGCTTTTAAATTAAAATGGTTTACTGTTTTAACAGAAACTTTCTGCACTGTTAGTAATATTAACATGCTGGACAAAAGCTGCTCATTTATAATAAACCTTTTTTGTTAGTTCCGCCTTATTAGACCTATGAGTAAATTAATATGCCACATTGAAAATATGTTTAAAATTTCCAATGCTATAGCTTTTTACTGTAATAGATAATCATTTTGTTGATATTGCAAATTTATTCTATCTAATACAATAAAAAGTTACTGCTAATGGTTTATAATATCATTACATTATAAATTACTAGGCTAGTGATTAAGATTGATGTATGTTAGATGTTGTAAAAAGCAATGAAAAATTTGAATAAAATATTGTCAACGTATAAGTAGGCGTTAAATGATTGTTACTAACCTAAACTTTCTTTTGTTACAGATCTACATATAGTTTGTTACTGAGATGTAATATTAAGATGATTAAGACATAAGGTTTTTCTTTCAAATATTCTTTTATTTCTTTGTATAATTATCACTTTAATCTTCAGTCTAAGCTATTTCATAGAAGTGCAAGACAAGGTGTGGATGCAATTATTTTTATGTTCCGGACTTGCACATTCTTTGTGAGAGGCATATATTTTGTTACACTCTTAAAGTGTGGACTATTAGGCATTGGAGTTAGTGGCTAACTTGGGAATTACGTGTTTTTAAATTGTCTTTAAGGCTTTAAAGAGTTGTACAAATTGATGTAAAGAATGGTGTTGTAAAGAATGTACACTATTAACATAACATGTGTAGCATCTCAATAAAGTGTGGAGGATTCTCATCTGACCTGACAAAAGGGATAGGTTCCTTTGACATCTGGAAGGTTGTCAAAATCTACCATACTGGTTACATTTTGGGTTGGCAAACTTTACATACATTGGAAGACATTTTAGAAAACTTTCGGAAAAGTAGGTTTGTCATTACAAATTTTTTTTACAATTATGTTTAGTAAAAGGAGGTGCATGTAAGGACATATCTTAGACCCTACAATTAGAGATAAATTTCTTAACCACTAGGCTGCCTCTGTTGTGCTGAAGATTCCAAAGGTCCATCAATTACTTTGTATCAGTAATATTGATACTGTAATAGATCACACAACACACAATTTTACAGTTTACTGAACCTACGCAAATGCATTTTTTAAATTTGTTTAATCCACAAATGAGCAGCTGCTGAACAGAGAATGAAGCTATTAAAGAGATGAATAAGGAAAAATATGTATATTATGAAACAAGTCCACATTACAGTTAGAATCCAGAACCTTCAAAGTAGGAACTAGAGTTCAAAATAATTAGACAGGTAGATACTGTTACATAAGTCTTGTTATTTATATGTATATGATGGCACCACTATCTTTATAGAACAAGTGTGACAGGCTGAGTCGTGGATTTTATAAGTGACAATTTAAACAGTTAATTACCTAATTTAAATTAAGTAACTTTGGGAATACTACAATAAACAAACTGCTTGCGGAGTTCAGTGTTTTATAAAGAAGATATCAGGCCTTCTGCTGTGCTGTATACAAAATGTAGGGGCTTAAATATCCTGCATAGTTAAAGATAATTTTATGAGATGTGTGCCAGGGATGCAAACGAGATTATATGTGGTAGTGGTAATACCTAGTCAATAGCTTTTGTTTTTTAGATGTTGGTGTGTTGTACTGTATAGAAAGTATACATGAAAATGTTACATTTCACTATTTGGGGTGTAGATATGGAGACAGCAAATAGAATTTTGTGTCATAAAAGAACATCAAAATTTTGGATACTGAAACATGCTCATTTGCACACCATTTCAATTCTTCGTAACACATCCTCAAAACGCACAGCTCAGTCGCATACCTCTGTTGGAAACATCGTTTCAAGGTTTCGCTACACATCCTCGTATCGCTTAGGACACCTGGTGGAAAAGCAACGTAAAGGACGCTCAAGTGGGTTGGTGATGTCATGGGTGGGTCAAACAAAGCATTATAATATATGCGGAAGTCATTTCACGTTGACATCGTCATATACATAGTTAACACTTAGCGTACGTAATTCGATTAAGACACCTTTACGCATACATAATTCGATTATGAAGTCTCGTTATTAAAACAACCGTTAAACAATGTTCGACCATGGGTATGGTTCCGAGTGGTCCTATGGTTCCGAGTGGTCCAGGCATATTAGAGGCGATCAGCCCAGTTCTCATCAGTAATTCGTTTGTGGCCAACAAGCAATATGTGGATACAGATTGTAATTGCATTTATACTAAGATATATATTCTCATTACTCATTGAAATAATATCTCCTGACAGTCTTATTAATAACTTTTTTATTATTGGATGATAGGCTAGCGTTTGGCCGCAATGTCGCTTTATCGAAAGCACAGATTCGACCGGAAAGACAGACACTGGCGGAGTTTTCAGTCCTTGGCCGTCTGGATAACAAACATGAAACCAAACCGTTTCGTTATGTAAATTAGGATATCGACCAGATATCCTGCCATGCATCTAGATGTTCGAAGCAGAAAGGGGCTGGGATAATCGAATCATGTAGTTCCTGTGGGCACTTTCCAAAATGTGTTCTGTAGAATAGTGCCCGACGAGCTATACGACGATGGTGACTAAGGCTTTGTAGTCCAGTGGTGGTGAACGCATTGTCGTCGATAATTCGCTTGGCATAACTACTTGAAAATGGATTTACCAACACAGAAAGAGCTATAACCTTGTTCTGTAGACTACGTGCACTTTTATTACGTTTAATACGCACAGAGGCTAAAAAAAACCTAAATTAATATTATCGAGGTCGGGTCCAAAAAATATTTAATAATCATAATTATCGCGGCACAGTAATTTAATTAATAATTAATTATTACAGTAATTTGATTAATATTATCGCGGCACAGTACTAAAAATTTTAATAATCAATATTCAATTGATTACTAAAACAATAATTTTTAATTAATCAGCCTAAATTATTATCACATCTGTAATTGATAAAATATAACTTACAATAACTGCTTTAAAAATGTCGCTGTATATTATCTGTGACTGATTCCAAAATGGCAGTTTGTTCGTATAAAATCCAATTCGTTTCCCTGACGTACATACAGTACATATGTAGGTATACAACCCAGCAAATTTTTCAGTTCATTACTGCACCTTGTCTCGCGCCTCTGTGAGTTTGCCCATAAATTACGCACGACACAGCCCACAATGGGGAATCGAAGCTGCAATTTGGCTTGCGTGTGTTAACATGCCGCGTCCACCGCCACTGGGCTTGAGGATCTTACACACTAGACGAAATTAACCACTAGAGCAATAAATTCAATTTTTATATTAAGGCACGAAATAGCTTTCATTTGATTAAGGTCATGTTAAAGAGATTTAGTGTAGTTTTGCCCAGTGTCGTTTAAGGGTTCCGGCTCAAAACATGCGTGGCGGGCATGGTGGTAGTTCTGGCCGTATGTTCCCAGAGCATCAATGGCTTGTTCGATCAAACACCTGACAGGGATTTATTTATTTACAGTTTCAGTTATAAGTACATGTAGCCAGATTCTCAAAACATGTAATAAGTATTTTAGGAGAAACCTGTGCAAAATACATGCGTATTATTTTTTTCTATATAAATAAACAAGTATACATTATAAGAATTGCATGTAAAGCTTTGGGTATAATCGAACGAACAGTCAGTTTAAACTGAACATGTTAATAAAGTCCTCCCATATCGTAGTTAGATTGCAAAGTAATTACAAATTATTGGGCTCTTGTTAAATCGTTAATTCGTTTTTATAATATTTTAACTTTTTCAACATTACTGTATAAGCTTTGTGACGGTCGGTCAGTGTAAAGGCTCCGTAAAGACTCGAGATTCGTGCGGGTAAGAGTAAAATTTATTGGACCCTGGGACCGTAGAAGCATGTTCATTCTAATAGCTACCCTGCCGCTGGGAAAATGTCATTAATTAGGCTCTTCGGTTTTTCTTTCGTCTGTTAAATCGCACTTTATTGTCGTATCCAGCCTTGCGGCACATACCCAGGTCTTATCTTCTATTATTACTTTTCACCGCCTGCTAACATATTATATGTATCTAGCGACGGATTTGTTAATTTTAATGTAATAGTGGCATTCATATAAAATCAAGAGACATCTCACACACCCCCATGTGATCCCTAACAAGACAGAGCTTATGAAGACCGGACAGCTGTGAAACACACCCAACTTATAATTAATTTTACGCCTAGACAAAGAACCAGAACCTGTACCTCAGTTAATGACTGGAGTTGCACTGATCTCGTTATTTTCCTAATGAACCTTTATCAACATTACAGAATCATTTTGTTAATAGTAACTTATAACAGACTGTGGCAGAATCTGATGACACAACGTTAAAAATAAAGTGAAACGTTCTAAATTCAAATTTATCCATCTATCGAGGCAGAATGGGTACATTTATGCGTAAAGAACTGAAATATTTTTTGCTCC
>DWJK01001351.1:0-17254 GCA_018248815.1 Croniades pieria auraria | reverse complement strand
GTGGCAAAATTCTGGGCTAAGAGCATTTAGGGACTTGTTATAGAACGTGTTTGTCATCGACACGCTAAGAAGAAGATCGTGGCCTCTTTTATACATGGAATTTTACCCTATTCTTATGCCTATTCATCGTTAACATAAGGCTAAACCATACAGTCTGAGACTTTGAAGCTTTATTATTATTTATTTACTTAATTATTAAATACAATAATGGCACATAACTAAGGCTTTCAACTCAGTTACAAGTTTATCCTCAATAATAAATCTAAACGGCAAAATTTGAGTAAGAATTCTCAAGTGAAAGAATTTTGAGTGAACGAAACGGAACGGAACTCTTAAGGAGCAGATTTGAACGAAAAGCACTTCGCTCTACGTCGTACAAATTGCCAGTAATTGTCGTAGATGTTGCCAGTTGAGTGCACTCTGGAAATGACTAAAAAGTGTCCATTCTCATTCTGTGCACGATAAATTCCAATTATATATTTAGTTTACTACATTAAGATTTATTTCCGATTAATATCTATAGTCCCGACAAAAGTTTCCGTGTTTTAGATAACGTATTAGGCTTTATTAAACTAGTCTTTATTATTTAACTTTCAAATTAAAGTTAGTATTTTTCGGTTGTGGATTTAAAACAGTTTTAACTGTGTGGGTATATATAATTTTTGTCTTAGAACTAAATTAAAAAAATTATGTTAAAACTGCACTTAGGTAATTTAACCTAAACTCTATAGAATAAACTTCAGGCCATGTTGGGCTCGTTTTATATAAAACTTTGGACAAGATGTCTTTTCACTATCAAATTTGAAGATAATGTGCAGATATGACCGTACACCCGCATACAGATTGCATGGGGTAAGCGTACAATATCCTGGCTTTGGGTTATGTGAATGGTCAGAAATATGAGGACAATAAAAACGAAAATAATAATAATAATAATTCTTAATATACAGGTTCGTTACGAAATAAGCAGCGAGTATCCAATGCCAATAAAATCCATCCTTACAGGCGTAACGTGCTTCTACATTTATCACTCTCATCATACACGCACGCTGCTTTCGGCCAAAATAGTCAGCAAGCAGAAATAATTTAATGAATAACACAATTTTTTATCATTTTTACAATTTAAATGTCGTTTGTACATTTATATATTTCAATCTCACTCAACAATGTATGTACCGCGCTTTTATTGTCGTACTTTTTATTAACCCTTATCAGTTTTTCTTTCTCCTACCTTTTTGTACCCGTAGTATACAAAATTAACATTCCGTCAGCGTCCAACAACACAGTCCCTGTGCAAATTGGATTAACCCTGCAATCGCTGATCGATTCGCAATCCAACGCAAACACTCCGTCCAGATCTATATGCACTGTTCCCACCGAATTACTTTATGTTACGTCTAGTAAATGACTAGCTAATCTAAAATACAGCAAATGAAATAGAAAAGCAATTTTTTTTTAGTCTAGATTTCTTTAAACACAAGTAGTATAACCCTTTTAAACTACAATTACGAAGAGCTGTTATCGGTTAGTCTTTGCTTTACATTGCCACGAAAGCTATTTTACCTAAACATTCATTTTACCAACAAAAATCAATACTAAAACTTCAAACACATAAGTCTCTTCGGAGGACAATTTATGAGACAATATATTTATTTTATTTATTCATCCTTTACTGTTGGTAACAAAGGCGGACTTAATGCCAAGTGGCATTTTCTGCAAGTAACCCAGGTAATGATGAGAAGGTGGGGTACGCACGTAATCATCCTAATTTATTAACAACTATATAAGAAATATACATATATAATCTTCGTATGAACAAAATAAACTGATTCTATTTTTATCGACAATCAGCTCCCCACATCCTTATGTTCCTAGAAGCATAAAATCACTTTTCGAGCGGTACACAGTTGCAAGCAGCGCCTATTAACAGCTACCACTCACTCTGGGACTAATTGAATTCGTGCAGCAATTTGCCGTCAAAGGCACAGGTAATTTACCGAATTTACCCCAAGGCACTATTGCCGGCTGTGATTAATTAAAACTGTTAGTTTTTAGCGACTCCCTCGTATAGTTTATTAAAACTATTTATAGTTACGATAAGGATAAAACAACAGCATTTTAAATACATATGTACATATATGCATGTTGAAGCTGTAACGAGGGTACAATATTTTCATTAGGGTAGGTAGACTTGAGTATATACGACTTGAAGCGTGAAGCTGCACCCGGTTACTTGTATTTACAGTCTTGAAATAAAAATCGCCACATGACTCTATTCTTTTTAAGAAGATTTGAATTTCATTTATGGGAATGTACTTGGGGTCAGTTGGGTGACGACTGAATTTTGACATTAGTTTGCCATAGGGAAGCAAGAGGTATATTAGAGTATATTCACAGCCTTTGCAGTATCTGGAGACATCTGTGGCACTAAATCTAAAACCTTCGGTCCTCTCCAAAACCTGTATCCAGCATTGGGAAATACAATAAAAACAAAATATACCAAGATAGAACCAAAAGCTTGGCTATAGGAAATAAAAAAGTGGCACCAAAATGCAAGCAGCGTCATTAATAACTTAATAACCAGGTCGCGATGTTCCACCACTAATAGAATTTAGTATCAAAGGCTTCGGTAACACCACTTCGGTGCGCGATAGCATACCCGCCCAGCGATCTTATTAAAACTATCACTTTATAGAAAACTTCGAGGGTTCTTCGTGCAACTATGTAACGCTATATTTTTATGAAAAGAACTTCAAGTAATCTGGCGGCTATTTAGATCACTCATTGTCAAAGGAATTGTCAATGTGTTGCCAGATTTAAAAATATCTTAATACGCTTAATTTATAAACCCGTGTTTGTTGTTTTGAAAAACCTTTAAAGATTGTAGGTAAAAAATTTAAATATGGAAAAGAAACGTGACAGCACAGCAGTTTATTCTGATTTCACCAAAAACTATGGACAATAATAAATTGACATAGGGCGAGTGCATTTCTAATCATTTATACCACATGTTTCGTTAAAATCATGTGGGAGATCCGTTTAACGCTCTTAATTCTGCACTGCGTAACTAATACTGTAGAAAAATCAATACAAAAGACGATCTTATTGCTTAAGTAACGAACAGAGTACTTTCGGACAGGGGGAAGAGTATAAAGGAATACACTTTCACCCATATATGTATAACATAATGTATTATGCTATTGCGATATCGGTCCTTACTAGTAAGTACTTTAACTAGTTTCATCCGGTGTTTTTATAAAGAAAATATCAATCTAATCCAAATCTAACATTGCTTGTAACAAATATATAAAACCTTTGGTATTATTTTGCTGTAGTTACGTTAGTTTAGTATCAAAGAGCCCGGGTAATTTCTCTTGAAGTTTTCGAAGGTGCCATTACCAACGGGCGGACCAGATTTAATTAAAAATTACCAGTCCATATCGGCGTGGCGAAGTGGCGGTAATAAAGTGGAAAGTGAACAGACTGGAGGTTCGTCACGTGGACCGTTTGATGGAGAGTTAGTTGACAGAACTTAGTTTGATTGGACAGAGTTTCGCGCCATAAATAGTACCAGTTTCAAAGCGGTGGTTCGAGTTTCTGACAACTCAATGAATTAGTTGATAAATTTGAAGTTGAGTACCTAAGTTAGTTTAGCGTGATGAGTGCGTACAACTCACTTGTAATACATACATATGTACATATATACATACATACATATATACATACACACATACATACAATACATACTTATTTACATAGTTATATACATACTTATGTACATACATACATATATACGTACTTTAAAAATATTCCACAATAACAATAGGCTTCCATACGTTAAATAGATATACTAAAAACTGGTTTTTCAATTTTCTTTCGGGATAATTTAAATCACACGAATAAATGTTATATTGGCTATCGAAAATCACATAAGGGTGGAATACAGCCCATTTCTCTAGGAGTCGCAGCATAAAGGGTCCTGATACATAAAATTTCATTTGTTAAATATTTCGCGCAGTTTGAACCTCGAACCCTCGGCAAAGTTTATCGGATATCGAAGGGTCGAGTAGAAATTAGGTATGTGATCAAAGTTTAATACTGCCTATTTCCCCATGAATTTTGGGGATAATAGCTTTACTAAGATCTTTATTGTAAGCCCGTTTTGGGGGAAAACTTAATGATTCATAGCGGTAGTTTGTGGAAGAATCAGATGCTTGTTTATTTAAGATAACGAACACTTTCTAATTTTTATTTCGGACTACATTTTCTCCAGCGTTCACTCCCGATCTTTGCTGCTGTTCGGTTTATCTTTTGTGCTCAAACTCACATTATATTCATACGTTCAATAAAATTATTGCCATCACTAACCTTTAATTGATATTAAACGTTAATTGGAACAAATAAGGCTACATTAAACAAAAGTCAGAACATGGGTTTTCTTACTGTATAAGAAGTTCTCGACCCGTAGTTCAACATGTTGACCGTATGTGATTTAGCGGACGTTACCCAGCGTAAAACGTGTCTAACTAAACTTTAACACATACAGATTTTCTCTCAACGATTTGCCTTTACTACCAACGAGTAATATTATATTGTACCACGAAACAGAGTTTTACCGCTTTACCAAAAACCATACACTTTTTATGTAGAATTAAGAAACAATAATATATAGGGGGATATTCTCTAATCACTACAGTTAACTAATGACAAATAACAAAACTGTGTTAGTTCGATTTAGTCGTTATATAAGTATCGCTAACGAACACAGCTTCCGCTGCGAGGCGCGACGCCGACACAATTAAAACTTGTGACAAATTAGAAATATGACGTCGCCCAACTAGTGCGAGTTATGTTCAACTGGATCTTTTAACACTTACTGCTGTTTATTTATTACTGCTGTTTATTTAGTTTAGTTGCTGCTGTTTATTTATTATTAAACGAAGATCGAAATATGATCTTATTCATTTATGAGTTTATTGGAATTTTAAAGATGTAAATAGTTTCGGTTTAATACATTAAATTTCATATTCTGTCAATGGAAGCCTCTTGATGTAATGACAGATGAGAGTAATGAACTTAACAGTTAATAATCATGCTTTTAACTTTAAAGCTTTACTTGTGACAAATTAGAAATATGACGTCGCCCAACTAGTGCGAGTTGTGTTCATCTAGATCTTCTTAACACTTACTGCTGTTTATTTATTACTGCTATTTATTTAGTTTAGTCGCTGCTGTTTATTTATTATTAAACGAAGATCGAAATATGATCTTATTCATTTATGAGTTTATATTTTAAAGATACAAATATGTAGTTTCGTTTTAATACATTAAATTTCATATTCTGTAAGGCCTCTTGATGTAATGACAGATGAGAGTAATGAACTTAACAGTTAATAATCATGCTTTTAACTTTAAAATATTTATTGTGACTTATTTTTAAGGTGAAGAAAGTAGACTGCAGTCACAAGTGGCCGGTAACCATAGTAGACTTCTATAAGCGATAGTAAACAGAACTGTATAAAGAAAACATGTACCTGTCATATCGGTTAGCTCTGATAGTTTATGTCGTTATCTAGTCTATTAGTTAAGTAATAAAAAATTGAAAATTTTAAATTACTGTAACTTATTTGCATTGAATGCGTCCAATAAAGTTTTCATGTACATATATTTACAGAATTGTATTCAGAGAAGTGAACTCTATTTATATATTCATCGAAATCTATTTAACAATCACCAATAGAACTTCAGAAGCGTAAATGTCCAAGCATTTTATTTATTTACTTTTAACGTTGTAAATATCGTATTCAACTGGTGCACCAACATGATTCATGAGATAAATGAACCTAATAAAAAGTGCAGAAAACGAAGTTAAGTACTCCCAGAACTTGCGAGTTTGATTTTGTGTAAAGTACTTACCTAACAACAGGGCGTGAGAGCGTCACACGTTCGCGTCGACTTCGGTGCTCGAAGCTACAAACATTATTAACGTTAGCAAACACTTCGGAGAAGCATTCACTTCTCCGAAGTATTCACTTCGCGAGCCACAGCGGTCGCGATTGGACGTGGTCAGAATAAAACAACGTTGGATTTCATTCTATAAATTGTCACAGTTGCAGAGATTATCTAATCTCATCCTCAGTTTCTCTTATTCTATTTTATCATCCCGTGTCTCAACTAGCTCAGCCCTTAAAAATAGCAGCGTGCCTTTGATCAGCTACGAGCAGAACAGGTACTAAAATTATGAACTGCATTCATACTTATGTAGCTAATGTACGAATTTTTGCTAACTGTCCTCTGATACTTCAACTCCTGCTTTATCCTGCTGTCAATTTTAATATCCAATTCCATTAGGCCTGTTCGAATCTGCAGAGCTCTTCATGTGCGCCATCGGCCACTATCGTAGCAACTTACCGTATCACTTTCCTTAAAATAATGGATTTCTTAAACATATTTTTTTCAAAAGCGTACCCTTATAGTTTGTGTTCAGAAAATGCAAAATAAATTTTTTTTTGGCATTACTGTTTTAATATTATCGTAAATTATAGCGATGTTTCGAGAAGGCCTGTAATCAATAGCACGTCAGTGAGCTGAAATAAAATGTTCACAAAATATATAATTATTTTAGTCTTGCTTATATATCCAACTTCTCTACCTATGTATACCTATGTATACCTATGTTTACCTATGTATACCTATGTATACCTATGTATACCTATGTATACCTACGTATACCTATGTATACCTATGTATACCTACGTATACCTACGTATACCTACGTATACCTATGTATACCTATGTATACCTATGTATACCTATGTATACCTATGTATACCTATGTATACCTTTGTATACCTATGTGTACCTATGTATAATTATCATCAACATCATCGTCATCGTCACTGCTGGATGTAGGCATGCCCTTAGGAGTTTTTGCCCATAAAAAATATACGTAAATGGAATAGTAGAGTTACTTATGACAAAAATTCCCTCTAGATCAATTATTCAATGGATATGATAGTACATTAGGTGTGACACATGTTTTTGGCTCGTTTGTAATGACCCGGGCCTGGTGTGGTCCACATTTAGTAAATTATAGTAATTTTCAAGTTTAGCCTAGCTGGAACAGTCCGTGATGACCTCAAATGGCAATGAGGTAATGGACTTCTTCCCCTGAGGGAGGCGCGCCCGGCGACCGTTCTCGGCACATCGCGGCGACGTTTTACTTATCACACCTACGCAGACAATTACAGTGCAAAATTTATTTTACAGCTGGCGACTGTTTTTATAAAATAACCGTAATTTTTTACGATCTTTCTGTACATACGTGTAAGACAGGTCACAGCGAACTCAATGATGTTTCAAATCATGGTATGTAGCTACTGCTGACAATGAATGCATTTGAACGATTCTCCTAAGCCATGTCTAATATGTGAACATCGTTTAAAGCATAAATTGCATTTTGGTGCGAGTACATAGTTTAACATATGAAATATTTGTTGATTTTTTTATGTTCATTTTTCAACCGTATATATTATAAAAACCTAGAGATATTTCGTTTGGAAAATAATGAATTTACGATAATCAAAACGATTATTAATGTAGGAATTACAAGTTTCTTTTATAAATCGATGCAGAGTACACTTTGTATAGGTTTTTTTTTTCTAAAATCTTAATCAGAACATGTGTGTAGCCCCCAACGGACAACGGCGGTACTAACAAGAAAAGTGAAATAATAATCCACTGTAAAACAAGGTTGTGATTAGATATAACATACTCGTATCAAATATTTGAGCGGTAAACTATTGTAAGGTAAGCACTGACATACATTATTATTATTTTTATGAGCGAAAATGTCTCCTTGGCAGGACAGCGTCCAGTATCTATATGTATAGAAATAGACAAACTTACATGACATAAGTGACATGTCAGATAAACTTAACCCGACACGGTTAAACAATGTTTGAAGATAAATTGGTAGTGAGTTTATTAATTTGAAAACAAGACTTTTGCGTAAAATAATTTTAATTCTGTATACACTTAAGTTTAATTAATCTAGTAAATAACGAAATGGACATATGTTTAATTAATTGGTAGATAAATAATTGATACGAAATCGAGAGATATTTTCTATCCGAGTCTTAGCAAATAATTTTTCCTAATAAAATATTAGTCAAACAGAGGGAGAAATAATTTCTCAAGAGATAATATCTTTTGTATATGCAAAAAAAGTGGCGGGGTGTGATAAATAAATTAAAAACAACAATCATTTCAATAATATTTTGGGACGTCTCTACACATGGCTGTGCGATCCCAAAGTAAACATCAAGAGAGCTTAAACTATGGTAGCCGACTGATAAACTAAATAATATATGCTCATATATATTTTTTCACTGGGATACAGAACAAACACTTGTTTTTATCACATAAATATTTATTCTGACTGGCAATCGAGCCCACGACCCAGTCTTAACAATCAGGTTCACTAACCACTTGTCCAACGGGCCAGTCAAAAACCGTTTTATAATATTTCAAAATATAAGTTTGCTTTGGAGATACGTGAATAAATTTAGAATATTTGTACTTGGCGTAGCAACGTTCTAAGTAATTGTCAGTGGGGCGTCAGTGAGGCTTGAAGCGCTGGCGAGCGTGATGAGCGTGATGAGCGCGAATGGACTGATTCGCTACAGCCGTCAGTGACACTGACAAATTTTACCATTGTAAGTAGCTTGCTCTAAGTTAAATCATTTCACTTATTCTATTTTATGCTCTTTTTTTCAGTTACAAGCTTTACAACATAGGTACTTACTGCAAGCTACATATGTACATATATCGAGTACATATGTATGTACTCGAAGTATGATTGCAAAACTTTATTACAAGCTTCAAAAATTTTATATTTAATAAATTTTCAATTTTAAAATTTTTTATTTTAAATAACTCTTAAAATGGTAGAATTGAAAATTATAAACATTATTCATTTGTTTAACTTAAAATGTTACTCAAAAAACTATAATGAATTACTTATTCTATTTGTGTCTATTAATTGCAATTAAAATGTCTGGCTGAATGATACATTAGTAGTCTGTGGTTGGTTTTGAAATACCGCGAAATCACATACATTATAAGCTTTTTATTCGTAACTAACAGGATAAATCTGTAGAATGATTTCGCTGTAATGTCAGCTGACATCCTGTGATAATGATAAATTGTTCATTCCGAATAACTACTTAGGTTTTTATTTAACAATCAAATATTAATAAACACCATTTTGTTGAAAAGATTCGTCTTCAGAAATTAATATGTTAATTTCATCCTCACGGTTATAGATTCAAGTGTTCCTGTTGTGTCGTAATATCGTTGGTCTCTTCGTAAACGTAACATCATGCCTGTAATCGCCGATAGGGTAAGCAAAGGTTTAGGTTTAGGTACGTTTAGGTTCCACAATGAAATAGGGGGTGAGCCTATTGCCATACACCGGACACAGATCCAGACTCCGACTCACTAATAGAAATTCTAAATTAGAAAAATGTAATAGTACTCGACCGGATTTGAATCTTGGACCTCCCGATCAGCAGTCGCGCTTGCAACCACTCGATCAACGAGGCAGACAGAAATAAATAGTCCTATTTGAAAGTGACCGGCCCGTTTGTCCGAACTTTAGTCAATCTGATAATTCCGGGGGGTTCATGGGTTTTGATTCCCACCTAGGACAGGAATTTGTGTGACGAACAAAAGACTCTGGATCCGGATGTAAAAAATAAATAACACAGACTATTCGAACTTACTTTGGTAATCAGGCTTTGTGTGGAAATGTTTCCAAAAAGTAATTAATTACCGGCTTACATATTCATATATGTACATATATAGTATATAGCAGTCATATATAATATGGTAGGAGACTCATATTCCAACAGTGGAATGATAAATGGGTCGATTATTATTTATTATTATTATTATCACATATTCGTAAATATATAAACCTATTCACTAATTGTGCTCCGTAAAATGTTAAGAGCATCGCGTGTATGCGGAAATATATGCATATATTAAGTATTATTGTGGAATGAGAAAGGTTTCTTTTTTTATATTTTGGCCAGATCGGGTCCAGTGGCATGTTGGAGAGGCCTATTACCAATAATGGACAGAAACAGACTGATGATGATGAGGTACTGCAAATAAGAATATTAAGAATATTACTCGTCTGTTCATTCAACAGCATTTTACATAACTTGAGGTCCGTATAAAATTTCATAGCGACAGATGTGTGGTTAAGCGTGCTTTTCGTGCTAACTTGGATTTAACACCACACTGGTAATAGCGTTAGTTGTCGCTAATAAGATTTATTGACTCTGTTCATATCGTCGACTTTTGGACATAATAATTTTAACATAAGACTTCTTGCTGCCAAAAATGGGCTCGTGTATTTCTCTCATCATCTAGGTATTCTGAAATACTCCCGGATAAAGAACTAAAGCGTGTTATTACATGATTTAATTGACCTAAGTTATTAGAAATATAATAAATTGCTAAAAAACATTTATATTTCTAAACCATAATTCGTACCATATCACCATTATGTCGCATGAGGCTAAGATTCGCTTGAAAATAGTTTTCGAAGAGAAGTCGATGATAAAATAAGGAGTTCCCCAAGTTGTTTCCCCAAGATTTCTATAAATTATTTTTTATTTATGAATACCAATTGTTTAACATAACATAACATCACGCCACATTTCCTCGAAGGGGTGTTCATCACTGAGGCACTCTTGATCACGAGTAGCGCTTCTAATCGTTAGCCCGACGGAGCGGTATAAAATAAGGCAATGAAAGAAGTATTTAAAAATATGTTTTTTCTAAAGGTTTAAAGATTAATCTGTTTCTAGAGATGCAAGGATCTATACGCAACACATATGACATGTACACGTAAAGTCTCACGTACATTACGTTTGTGAAACGGTTAAATGCGTAAAAATGTGAAATTAGTTAAAACTATTTTTTTTTTACGTTTTTTTTTTATTTTGATAACGACGTGCAGACATTCCAAATTTAAGTTCGTTCTATCCGTTATCACTCAAATGTTTGCGTTTTATGTAAATATTCTTGTTTTTATTCGTTGTAACATACGATTTGTTGGTATTTCGTTTTATTCGAGTAGTTCAGTTCTAGTTACAAGACCCGAGCTGCTATTTACGATTTCGTTCACATTGGTATGTTTCACACTTCACATTTTTAAGAGTGGTTTTAGGAACGGTGTTGTAAGCAGCTTCTGTTTTTCAGGGTTCGAACATCATAGTAAATATAACTATAATCCGTTCCACGTTTAAAACGCTTGCAATTACTAGACAAACAACGATTACTAGACAAACTTTCGCATTTCTTATATTAGTACGCTTTCATTAATTTCGAAAAAAAATATCCATAGTACATTATTAGTTTTTTTTTAATTTGTAATAGACATGTTTCAAAGAGTTTGATTTTAAAAAGTTGTTTAAATATTTCGGAGTAATAAATCTCAAGATAAATATTATGAGTTAAATGTAAGTTAGGAATATGTTAATATTTTTATTTGGTTTCATATTTTCTCTTCAAAGTAGTGTAAGAGATTATTCTGAATGTACTGGAGTTCACTGAATTATATTCAAGTCAAACTTATTGAAAATGCTCAGAGATTATCTAGAGATAACTAAAATCTGGCATTAAGATATATATATATATATTATTCTGTTTATCGACATTATCAATTTTAAAAGAAATTTTTTGAACCGATGTTATCCACAAACAAAAAAACGTTACGATCAGTATTTATATTTGCTTTTAATTAACTTATGTAAAAGCAAACTAAATGCACTAATGCAGTGATAGCCTAGTTGTTAAGAATTCAGCCTCTCACTCCGAGGGTCCTGGGTTCGAATCCATGGCACGCACCTCTTTACAAAATTGGGTTTTAAATGTAAATATTACTTGCTAACGGTGAAGGAAAACCTCGCCAGGAAACCTGCACGCTTTAGAATTTATAAAAAAAAATGTGAGGTGTGTGAAGTCCACCAACCCGCACTTGGTCAGCGTGGCGGACTATGGCCTTAACCCTTTCAATATGAGAGGAGATCTATATTCCAACAGTGGAATGATAATGGGTCGATTATTATTTTTTTTTGTTCTAAATATCAACATATTTTATCTTTGTAAGAGAAATATATAAATATTCTTTACAAAATTCATGTTTCGATTAAAAATATTTGAAAAAATACTCACGTTTCCTAGCGAAGATTTGAAACAAATGTAGAGCTGCAGCGAAATATTTACACAATAATTACACTAAAACTAATACCGGATTTTTTAGTTAGTAACAAAGTGAATTATACTAAGTATATGGAAGGATCAAGATCCCGTATATGTCACTCCCCAGCCGTCTGCCGCGCGTTTTTGATGTCGTTTGATTTGTATGTTTTGAACGAGCCGCCTTGCAAACACCAGTTATCTTGATGCAGACTTTTAGCGACCTCTATCAGTCTACAACGCCAAAGCCACTAGGATTGAACGAAATCTTTCTATCCAACAGATGGCGCTTTTAAAGCTGTCAACGCTCTGACGCTTTGGCGGGCGTATTTCAAAAGGTTTAAGTGTTTCGAAATCTATTCAAATAGCTTCTTTCTCATTTTAGACTGAAGCCTGAACTATACACTTTTACTACTGATATTATGAAACCTTACAGCCATTTAGATATGTATTCATTATTATAAATTTAGCTGTACTGTGTACTAGATTACTATCATTATGTATTGTATTATCAATGCAATTTAGTATTTAAGATATATAAATCATATAAAAAGGCCTCGCGATAACACATTTTACAATGTGACGGTGCTATATTTTCCGCTTTAAAATTGTTATGTTCAATACCAACGATACTAGAGTAACGATAACCTAGTGGTTTATATTTCTCCTTCCTGCTCCGGGACTCTTAAGGATCATATTCAGAAACTCACGGAACGTTCTAAGATTGAATATTGTCAAAAAATAAAATAGTAACAAAACGACGCACATCTCAGAGTTCTTTATAATCCTGTGTAAAGCGTGTGACGTCTGCAACTCCACGTTTGACAACATGAATGCAAACTATATATGTATGTATTTATCTAACAACGCGTTCATGATAATGACCTACTAAAATATTGCGATAATGTTGGTATTTTGGCTTATCGCGTTCAGTACCTATACGTGTCAAGTTGATAATTATTATCATATTACGCAACTTAATATTATTGACGCAATAAACTTTTACAACTAATTTCACGCACGTATAAATAGGGCATAATAGTTCAGCCGGTGTGTGTATACCAGTTTTGTCTAACTGCAGCATAGCTCGAGTCAAAATTCAACTACTATCGTTTCGATTGAATTCTAAGTTCGAGTTCAGGGAGTTGGCCCTTTTACAGACATATATATTTTATACTTTTCGTCACATTCGCAACGCGTGACAGATGCGTTTATCATCGCTACCTCGTCATTATTAACGCGTCAGTTTCGGATACATTGAAGAAGAAACGCATGCTACGTAGACGCAGATATAAGACGCGCGACATCGCGAGTCTGTCGTGTTCGTCGCGCTGCAGTCTTCTTGGGCGAGCTCCCTTAGATGTTTTTAGGTGTAGTTAGATTTATATTGATAATTTGACGGTTGGGGATTAAGGGTATTAACTTAATAAATAAAATAATGATGTTCGATATACTTCTTTAATTATTTTTTGTCAAAACAAAAATATATATGAAACATTTGAATCGGGACCTGTTAGTTTTTAATTTGCCATTCATAGACGTGAAATGACTAAAGATAAAACTTTCATACAGTTAACAGTTCATCCAGATGTGACATTAGATAAAATATGTAACAATAATGCATTACTTAATGCGTACTTTCTTATTATAAATTAATCTATAGAAAATAAATGTACCCTTATTCAGATGTAGGTTCGTACTGTGCTAACTACATTTATTCAAATAATCTTATTTTAAGCAGATTGAGTTCCAAGTAGGCCGAAATATCGGTATGCTTAATCATCACCAATATCACATCGTGTCGGAGCCGCCTTGTCTCTTTTCATCGGAGATTCTTTATCTGTAACAAACAATGTATTGACTTTTTACAGTACTTATGGATACCAAATGATTATTGGTTAATTAAGGATTAATTATAGGTGTTTAGCGGAGATTTATAAGATTAAACAGTTTTACACGCCATGCTTCTTGATTGGGTAACCATTAACTTTTCAGAAACGGTTTCGTGATCCTTAGAACTAAATAATTAAAATGTTGGTGGAGGCTTTAATACATTATTCAATCCAACATAAAAATATTGACCATCAACATGTAGAAAAAATTATAAACCAACTATTTTAACATAAATATTTACATACCTCCATCGCCAGAAAGTGATTTCAGGGCAATGGAATCAACTTTTGGTAATTTAATACCTTGTTTTAGCACCATAGTACCATCCTGAAATAAAAACACCTCTGTCAGAAAATTATTACATTTCTAAAATTTTCTCTATGTCGGCTGCTGGATGGATAAAACTAGCTATATAAGTGTTAAGTTTATAATAAGAGCATTCGTAGTTCAATAACTAATATTTCAATGCACAGTCAAAAATACATTGCAAGACCCAGGTATTAATATTAGACTTTTAGTTCCATTAGATCCAAGAACAATAGAAAATAAATTAGAGTTCCAGTTTGTCTGTTTTACAGTTAAATAAAAATAATATTTAAAAAAGTAACTGTTTGTTTAAAATTTTGGGATAATTTTGTAAAAACAAATGTAAACATTTTTATTTAGGCTTATAAATGCACATAATTTAGCAAGCAGAAAACAACATACCTTCATTTCAACAAGTCCCTTCTTTGCCATTGCCTCTACTTCAGCTTTGGTCATGACTATCTTCTGTACTTTAACCACTTTCTTGCCAATCTGCATTTCGCATAGCTCCCCAGAAGGCAAACCTTGACAAACAAATGGTAAGTAATTTTGTTAAAACATTGTATCTGTTAGCTGTCTAATCCCTGGAGATATAGAGTACCCTTTGACAACAGAAATACTTTTTACAATAAATTAGTGAACTTGGTATTCTTTGACCCTAATTTAGCATTGACTCCAAGCGTAATTACTTTTTCGGACAATAAACTTATAACACCACATCCCAATATCTTTATACCATAAATTTTTGTGAAAATATTTTATTTTGATTATTTCCTTCATCAAACAGTTGTTTTAGTCATCAGCACTGAATTTCCTTAAGTTTAATTTATGACATTTTACAAAGCTTCATACTAACTTCTACCAATTGGCAAAGGCAGTGGTTTCACTCCTGGTGGTAACGATTTGATGGGTATCTGAAAGGTAACAAATATTCAATTAAATGTGAACAAATAGATTCTTACTATGATCTATTATTACATACATATGTTATACAATACCTTTTTTAAGGCTTGACCAGTAGGTGACACCAGCTTCGCGTCGTTTGACGGTTTATCTAGTTCTTCATTATTTGACTTTCTTAATTCCTGTTAAAATGAAATGAATAACTAATATTTTGAATACTCTTTGAAAACCCTCGGTTTTTGTGTAAATAACTAACCCATTAGTCCACAAATATCAGCATGAGCTACAGTCCTGGGTTCGATTCACGGCTACTATTGGATTTTTCTAGAACTTGTAATGAAAATTTCTAATGGCTTAGATTCTGCTTACAGGCTCACCGGCTATTTCATGGTGGAACGTGAACGTAACTGGTCCAACGTGGGCGTGTACTACTTTCCATAACATTGCCGAGCCCATCGCGAATTACAGGCGCGATGTTACGTTTTTTTACACCCCTGTTTTACATTTTCTCTGTTGACAATATAACTTACTGCAGAATTGGCACTATCTGAAGACTCGTCTTTGTGCTCCCTGTCACCCTTGACAGGCTCTGGTTCTTGTTCCATTTTACTATTATCTTGTAAGTCTTCAAATGGCTTTATATTTATTTTCTTTTGTTCAACCTCCGCTTGGGGTAACTTTACTACTTCCGGTTCCTTCTCTTTTACTTCAGCAGGTTTTTCATCTGCTTCCGAAGGTGTCTCCTCCATTTCTGTAGAGGTTTCATCTGTTTGCTCAGGCTCCAATTTCTTTAGTTTTGAAGGTCTGTAACAAAAAAGATCAAAATATATTTTGTAACTAGTTAAAACCTCCATTTTGGCTTTAATTAAACTTACTGTTAATAATCATTTGAAGCTATTTTCTCATTTAAAATAATAATTCTTAACATTTTGAGTTCTTATATGAATACATATTAGATTTTATATGATAACTAGGGGACCCCGCAGACGTCGTTCTGTCCGGAAAAACAGTTTACAGTAAATATGTTAATTTAAATTAAAAATTAAACTTTTTAATTTGGTGATTTCATAATTACTTCTTACGAATCCACATTTGTATAAAAAATAGAAAGGACCGCTCAAAATTATGTAATGTTTTCAATTATTCAGCAAATTAAATTTGGTGACACACCGACTCCACCGTTACCTACCGGGTCCAATTGTGAATTCAAGCCTGGCAGGGACCCACTCGAAAGTACACGAAAAAGTCATGAAAATGATTCTGTGAGATACAATTAGCAGCGCCACCTACCGGGTCTAACAAACGCTTCCAAAATGTATATACGTATAGCACGTGTAAATAATCGTAAATAAATGAACACGTGTAAAACAAATGACGGTTAGAAATAGAAACACGGCGCCATCTACTGTGTTATCTAAATAAAGTAGATGTGTTACCAACAGATTAGTTAACGTCGCTATCTGTTGAAAACTTATAAAATTAATCAATATTATAACGATTTGTTATATGCAAAATTGCAATAAAAATAGCGGTCATTAATCGAAATAAAATATAGCCTATATTTTAAGTCGGACAAAGTTACATATCTGTGTGAAATTTCATTAAAATCGGTACAGTAGTATCGGAAGTTAACTCGGAAAAAAGCATGGCCCAAGATTTTTATACATAAAGATGATCGTGTACCTACTATATGTGACATTAAATAAATTGTGACTTATATGAAACGTTTGTACTTTTAACATAGCGCCATCTATTGGATACTCACTCGATCCAGCCGACTAACTACCTTACACCGCCATCTGTTAGAATTTTACGGAACTAACATATAATTAGGGAAATTCGTAATAAAAAAAAAAAAAATTTATAAATTTAGATATTA
>DWJK01001350.1:0-17254 GCA_018248815.1 Croniades pieria auraria | reverse complement strand
AGACCCATATTCCAACAGTGGAATGTTAATGGGTCGATTATTATTATTTTATTTATTTATAGTAGTGTTGTAATACCTACGTTAATAATATTATATTATCATCAAGCCAGAACTCTTACCGGATGGGTAGAAACAATAATTAATTTTAATACAAAACTATGATGCTTAAGAAATTATACGCAACGATCTAGGATCTTTTTTTCAAAAGAAGGAAATCAGTGATAAAAAAAGTCAGATCCACATACGGCCAGCCGCCGGCTAGATACAGGAGCAGATTGTATTCAAAGCGAATCCCGTGTCCCAATCCCGATCGCATCTTAATCCCTAATAGCCGCAGTCTTTATCAGCCGTGCCCAGGGCTGCTGCGCACAGTGACCTCTTTTCAATAATTTGAAATACTGTTAAATTTGACTTTTTTGTAGCTACCATGCTACCTGGAGAAGATTGCGAGATAATCGGTACCGAAGACTCAGACGCGCGATGAGAGGAGCTACTATTTCAAATAGTGGACTTCTAAAGGCTGATGATGGCTACTAACTCGATTGTTTGTTTCGTAGCTGTTCCAAGCCGAATCTAATTTGTACTTAGTTTAATCAGTGTTTACGGATTACTTATATTTATTTGGAGCTTTTACTTTGTTTCTGTGTTTCTCATATAGTATAACCATTATAAATATTTAGAGAAATGATTAGTGTTTAAACGAGGAATACTTTGTGCAGGGAAAGATAGAATGTAGTATCAGCCCTGTTTGCCAAGCAGCCGCCGCATTCGCACACTGCTCACGTCCCGCGACATCTTGCTCCGGCTGTTTTTGTACTCGCGGTACGATTCCGATACTAATAAATAATATTATTGGCCCTCCCGAAACTTCCAGTCTCGTTTTTATTCGGTTTCCCCGAGGGAAACGCCTTCGGTTATTCATTTAAACGTCAACTGCTATAAGTTTTCGAATGCCGAAATTCATTCGTTTCGTCAACTTGAGTATGCTTCTGGAATAAAACATTACGATAAATGAATCAGATTCTCATATTGCTTTCGTCTCCGAATCGCATAAATATTGATTTTAATTAATTAGGCAAATACTTCTGTTGTTTAAAAAGGATGGTTTTGCGTGATAATTATCGTAATTGTTAATCGAACGATCATTTTGCTTCAAACCATTGTACCCAATTCTGCTAGCTATGGAATAGCTGGTAGAACCTCGTTGACTGCAATTGAGCTATTATATTATGTTGACACCTCAAATATATGTAATCAGTTGTAAATAAATGTGCCGCAATACTCAAACCATCATAAACGAATTTTAATAACACGTTATAGCTACGTAAATAATTTGCGAGACGAATCGCAATCACACGTATGATAAATAAGCAAGTAAATTACGAACGCCCGTAGGTACATATGTGTGATGCACGACTAATTTCACACAATTAAACTTAATTGTTCTAATAAGGATTTAACGATACATAATACACATCCTCATTCGAATGATTTTAAGATGATTGCGATAAGCGAAGCTCCGCCAGAAACTTATTGCGTCTCTCAAATTATTTAAATACCGTCTTACTCAAAGCGCGAACCTTACCATTTGTCGTGGCTCACAGACATACATTGATTTAAAGATCAACAGACGAACAGTGATTATAATAAGTACCTAATGAAGATTGTACATAAATAAAGATCAACTAAAGCACCCAAGATTAGCTCTCAAGTAATAGACATGAAATATGTGAACAGTAAAACCCATACTACATGTTGCGTTTTAAGATATTTAACTATAACTAATAGTTTTAATGACAACTAGTGTTAACATTGACTTTGTTTCCTTTGCATTTCTGTATTAAACCTAAAAATTTAATTAACCATGTATTTGACATATTAATTCGATTAAGACTTAAATTACTCTCTAATATATATAGAATTCTTCCATCTGCCGTTGAAAGTTTCCTCCAAAAAATTGTATATTCTGATATTAACCCAGAAAAAAATAGCAGAAGGTTTTCGGGTCTTGATAACGTCCATAAAACGGTAAGTGAGTTTAAAAGAAACCTTCAAGTCGAAGTCAGGGACATAATTCAGTTTTAATTATATGTATATAGTCGCACTTCATCAATAACCTGTCGCCGACTAGTTATTACCGCTGGCTGTTCATCAGAAATTTATGACAACTGTCGAATGTTTAATTTAAACTTCATCTTCACATTATTAAACGAACGTTTATTGAATGACCTAAGTATAAAAAATATAATGACGGAAGAAGACGCTGAGAAATAACAGCGTAATAAAGAGGTGATAATAAAATCTGTACCAATATTAATGTTAGTATAAATAGTTGTGGATCTGTAACTAGATTACTATGGACATTAATCGCCGTTTTACGGGTAATCGGAAGAAAGTGTGCTAGGTTTGCGCCGGTTTCAGTTCAACGCCAAGTCCCGTTCATATCCATCACGCTATGGCGATGTGGGTCGGACCGGTCCTTTCAGCAACGCTAATTGACGTTCGACAGATAAACAGCCCAGCAACAAATAGCCCCAAAACACAACCAAAGAACTTAAAAACTATATTCAATTACGATAGCCTTAGCGTTCAATTCGCAATAAAACGATTTACGCAGAATTCACTTAGGTATTCGACTCCGTGCACCATAAAGAAAGCTATGCAAACCTAAAATAAAAAGTTACGCGACATTGATCTGTTGTGGACACAGAATAAAACTCATTTTATTGAGTGATCGCTCAGCCCTTGTCACGTTTTATATCATTTAAAACCGGAACCCGTTATGGTGATGCAAGGGGTTACACAGGGTACTGTAGTAGGGCCGTTTTATATGTTGATTCGTATTGATCAAGGTTGAGATTGAATTGTGATGGGCGTGGTGGTTGTGATATTTCAACGTCCAAGCCGCTGTGAAACAAGCCGGAATGCCCGGTGCGAGAACCTGTCCGCTAAGAAAAGCACTTCGGGCCGACTTTGTAAAATGTACGTCTCATGCTTTTACTACTATCAGTGAAGTTCGATACCTTGTCTGGAGTGAATGTTAGTTAAATAATTATAACGTCTTTTAAGTACCTAATTATTACAGTTTTGCTGTTTTGTTTACATTAATCATAATTAAATTTATTTTTTTACGTAACCTGTTTTATAGTATTATCTGCTTTATGTAACCGTTATGTTTCTCACGGAATTTTATTACTATTAGGGCTATCATATAACGTAGTTGTAAATTGGGGAACAACAACTTTGTAAGTTTGGAAGAATATCAATGCTTATTGCGACATCGGTTAACCGTATTCCTATTATAAGACCATTAGTAACTATCGTAACAGTGTCATTTTTGAGATTCACCAAGACAAGAATAGTTATATAGGCTAGGCTTGTTTTGGTATGGTTTGATGTGATATGGTTTCCGAGAGTCTGCAACTTCCGTTGCATTATTAAAAAAACCAAAGCAGCTTTTGCATGCATATTGTGAAGGTGATTGAAGCCTAGCTTGAGTTCGACTTTTAACCCTAAATATAATATTAGAAAACTAATTAATCTTCTCTTGTATTGCGTTTACAATGTTGAATTTCTTATTCAAAACGATCAAAATTACCGAACTGACCAATTTATACCAAAACAAGGCCTATGTTAATAAAATTAATTTTCCGGCGGCCCCTGGATAAGGATGATATAGCAGTGGAACCGGACGGGTGTCCCTCATGTCCACTTTATTCCGTTACTAATTTACTGGACGCAAACCACTAAATTCAACCCTTACTATACAAAGGAAATCTCACTTCACTGGCAGAGTTGTGAAAACAATTCAACGGTCAATTTCCCCTGCGCTTTTTATGTGACTTAGGTTGGTTGGTCCTAAGGGTTGGGTTAAGGCGTATCTAGATGGGTCGCGAAGTGTTTTTTTAATCCGTAATGGCCGGGGAGGCGCTGATAACGGCCGGTATGATGTACGGTGCCCTGTGAAAGTATTTGGGACAGCGTTCCAGGAGTATGGAGCTTGCTTCAGTTTGTATTGGATTTATCTAAAGTACGAATCATTGTATCTAAAAGAAGCACATCAGGTCTGTACGCATAGAAATATTTAAC
This sequence comes from Croniades pieria auraria, assembly GCA_018248815.1. Taxonomy (NCBI): domain Eukaryota; kingdom Metazoa; phylum Arthropoda; class Insecta; order Lepidoptera; family Hesperiidae; genus Croniades; species Croniades pieria. The sequence goes on along the minus strand of DWJK01001350.1, from coordinate 13,165 downwards.
GCTCGTTGCGTCCTGTCTACCCCGTTTGGAATTTGCGTAATGATATAATAATAATTCACCGTCGATCTAAAGATTTGGTTTCGAAGTAAGTCTTGTAAGTAAGCATTGTAGAGTTTCTAATCCAAAAGTTGTTATGGTTTGGGCGGAAACACGTGTTGGTAGTGGGGCATGTAGTGGTGAATACTTTATACCGTTTACATGTATATGTGTTCTTTGTGGGAGGGTGGCTGCATGACGGTACGCACCGTCGTATATCGTATTCGCGGTTGGTGCAAAACGACATTATCTTTATTTATTAACAACAGATTTACAGGACGTAAGCCCTGATGCAACTGACTATTATAAATTTCGTGATTTAAGCGCCAATAAATTTCTGATGAATTGAATAACTTAACGGAGCATGGAGTGAGGAAATGTAAATCAGGCATACAACGAAACCATACTTCGACAAAGATACACCTCGGATTTTTCCATATGCTCTAGGGCAAGTAAAATCTGGTAACCTGTACTTGACTAGCAGGACCTTAAACCGCCTCATTCGAGATGAGACCCGTGACTGTGAAACTATAAAAGAGTTCATAAAAACACATAAAGTTTAAAGCGCTCTTATTTTTGTTAGAATGTAAAATCTGCTGATTTATTGTATTAGAAATTCTAGTAGACGGTGTTCGTGGTGAGACATTGATAGAGGGAAATGTTATAAAAAACCTTTCCAGAGAGTCCACCAATACAATAATGTACTGAAGGTCTTGGTTAACATCATATTATATTTTATTGGAGATAGCTTGTATCGAAATACAAGTATCTAAATAGGAATTAACTTAACAATATTCTCACTAAGTTCGTTACACGACACTAAAAATATTGTATTACATCTATTCCATGGGACGTAAACGTAACTGGTGAAACATGGGAGTGTACTACATTCCTCTACCTACCTCTTCGGGGATTACAGGCGTGAAGTTACGCTTAAAAATATTCTAAGCTTACATTCGTAAACCAAGAAACGAAATAATAATATGATATAAGCCGAGCTAACTCCTCCATACCATGCAGCCCAGGTCAGCCGGTAGTTCGTAATTAATAGCAGCGAAGCACGAGACCACAGAATCGAAGCCGCGACCACCGCTGCGTGTTTTATCGCTCCACCACACCTCCACCTGCAGTCGCCTCGATAAATCGGTAATTATTACAAGGGAATTGCACGCATAGATTTCTGTACCGCAAATCTATACAATTGTATCTGTTTCTAATACCCTTTGCTAATATTAGATATTTATCCGTTGCATTTCGAATAACGAGTACTTATAATTTGCGATTCTCCAAACCCGGTGAGCGTGTAAGAAGTAAATGATTAATGAAGTAACACGTAAGGTCTGGACGCGTAGAGAAATTTTTAACACGATGCACTCTGCCTATCTCGTCGGTGAACTGGATTGATAGTATAAAAATTGTGCAAACATACCAGTGAACAGTCTACGGAGTTGGGAGCTCGTGGTCGAAATTGAAAGCATTTTATGGCCCTTTGTTGTACTAATACCCACGTGACAATACCCGCGGCAGGACAAAGGCGCGGTAATAGAGCCTTATTGTCTGCGAATTAGCCACTTACCAAAGTGACAGCTTTACTTAAACAAACATTAGTTTTAAACGGCTGTGTGCTTAACTTTGAAACAAATACTTGTGTGTTTTTTTTTACTTTCACTCCTATATTTCCCGAAGGCAGCGAAGGAGGCGAATAATGGGAGTGTATTACCACTCTCACTGTTTACCTGTTATGTTCTATGTCCCACTATGGAATAGGATAGAGCCTATTGCTGTATATTGGCCACAAATCCGGACTGCGAGTTACACCGAAAAATTGTGAGTTAGCTAATTTGTTAAAAGCCTTATACATTTCTTTGGCCGTTTTGGGGACTATAGTAATCCGGCCTCCTGATGTGTTCTATTAATACTTAGGTCGCATATTTGTGTTCTGAGCTGGAATATTTGTTCCACCTCTATATGTCTGATCCAGCTAGTTTGGAATGTCCAGAGATATTATAGATATATATATGTATGTTAAAAAGTGATGTTTCTATAACGGATTTATTCTTCGTAAATTTCAATAACAGATATGAGTAAGACATAAAAGGATTCTTCTTGTAAATTAGTTTGTTTACTTAAGATCTAAGTATTTTTATTACCGTTAAGTATTCCTATACTTTTCTTTACATTCATTAATGAATCATGAACAGCAGATTGTATAAGACTTCTTTAACATTAATATGAAATAATACGATCACTGAATACTTTATGTTAACCAATGTGTGCAAACCTTCAACACTTCTTTTAGTAGGACTTGACGTCGGCATTAACAAAATGTTTGACGATGTCAAAATGTTATACGTTCAGCATCAATCTTGGATATATTTTTGATGTCTATACTTATTTGTCTTCATTAGCCCTAGTTCAAGATTAACAGCTACCAATAAAATGATACGCGGAAGTAATTAGTTAGAGTGCGGAGCTTACCAATTAGGCCCAAGAGTATACATACGGCTGTCACCACTGCTAGTAGTCGCTTATATCATTCCCTCAAACATTACTAACGCTACATTCATACATACATGCGAAAGTGTGTCTGTACGTTCTTTACTCTTTCATACAAGAAGTACAGGACGGAATTGAATGGAATTTAGTATATATATAGATTAAAACCTGAAATAGTATATAGCCAATTTTTAGTATTACAATTTGCCAAAAGATGACGCTGAACAATATATTGCTCTCTGGTTTCTTTAATAAGTTGTAACGTAACATCACGCTTATGATTCCCGAAGGGGTAAGCAGAGGAGTGTAGTATACTCTCGCGTTTCACCAGTTACGTTTAAGTCCCATGGAATAGGTGGTGAGCCTATTGCCATACACCGGGCACAGACCGGACTCTGAGTCACTACCAAAAATTTTAAGTTAGAAAAATCCAATAGTACCCGACCCGGGATTTGAACCCAGTATCCCCCGATCGGCAGTCGCGCTTGCAACCACTCGACCAACGAGGCAGTCAATAATAAGTTATAGTTATCTTTATATTCTATAGTCAATGTATTAATTACATTTATCGGCAATCTTATGCTGTTAACACTTTCTAAAAAATTCGAAAATCTTACAGTATAATACAAAATTTATATATATTTCCGTTTCGACCCGAGCAACGCCGGGTATCACAGCTAGTTATTAATATTTCTCCTATCACCATCAGTTGAAAATGAGAAATGCTTTCCTATCGCGTGTTTTAACACGGTTCTCTATCTATTTAAAAGCATTAATATTGTGATTGCTTCGAATTAATCTTGGCTTAATAGGAAACAGAATATTGTTTATTGGAATGTGGGCTCCACACGCGCGCGCGGATCGCGTGTTTAGTTTTTTATTTGTGTCCTATAGGAGCATATTACGCTGTCCATGTGAAGACAAACACTAAATTATGCTTTCATTTGGATAATATTTAATTAGTTTATATTAAACTTAAAGGAATCTGGAACTCAAATCCTGATACCTCTCATTTTACAAACTCACGTGCGTTTTTTAAACACAAAATCTCGCTTGGTAAAATGCTGAACACCTTAAAGTCTTCCGTAATAGTCTATAAAGCGGTGGCATGCATTGCACTTAGCCAGCGTGGCAGATGATGGTCTGAGTTCATTTACTCCGAGAAGTCCGTAATCACCAATGGAACGATGAAAATATTGATAATGACCAAAATATTTAATGAAGTCGACAAAGTTTAGTAAACACGTGAGATATGTAAGAATAAATACATCAGGCACTAGGTGCTCCATGGATACCCCGTAAACGACCTGCCGTGATGGTACAATAACAATAATATTTTTTGGACATATAATTTAAATCACAGGAACAAACATACAACTGCAGTAACTTCGATGTGCTTATACTAGTTAAATTTACAAGCCCAGCACAGTTAAGTATCTGCGGACGGCCGAGCTGGCTGCTTACTACTGTCACATGTATAGAATACTTGCAGAAAGAAATTTTTAGCTGGAACTAGCATTAGAATTACATTTAATAGCATAAATAACCAATATTTATGGTTATAATTCATATATGCTTTTACGTACATAGTATTTATATGAGAAATAACATTTATATGCACCTATACATAAATAATATATATGTATATAAAAATTATAGACCTCTGCCGTTGCCGAAAACTACTGGATATAATATCTATAAAATTTGTTTAGTTTTACTTCTTAGACACTTCATTCTTATTTTAAGAGTAAATCATTACGATATCTTCATTTAATGTAAAGGAATAAATGTTTTAAGAGACTTCTATTTTTAGCGGTTTTTTTAGATTAGCAAAATACATTTTTGCTCTCAATATTTTCTGTTTTCTTGTTTGTCCATAAAATATATTGTTAATATCAGAAACAATACACACAAAGCTGTGGATATTAGATAGTTTAATATATAAATAAGAAAAAATAAACCAGAATTGCATACATTCCTTACCTACCGCTTCTCACGCGTCAGTTACATTGTCACACTATGCGACTTAACAGTGGAATAAAATTTTCTTTGTCGCTAACCAATGACTGTTAGTAACTGAGCTGAGTCCTCATTTAGACGTAATCTCTTGACAATTTATACCTGTAAAACAAAAAGTTTTTTTTTATACAACAAGTAGATAGAATGTTGATGGATGCAGCTGCCGATGGAGACCAAGAACCAGATCTGAACTATACGCGCTGATGGGGGATCCAGTAGACTCAGAACGTAGAAGAAGCACGCTAGATCTTTAAGGTTAGAGATATTCGACATTCAGAGCTTATATGGGACCAGGCGTGATGATATAAAAATCATTTGATTTTTACTTACTTTATAACCGGAAAATACCTAAGTTCTAGCTTCTGATAAATATAAAGTGACAAAAATGTTAATGTCTTCATATCTTATTACTTTACTTCTGCTTGACCCGCACACAACTAACTGCCAGTACTTATGAATAACCCCTTTTCCAGTCACAGGTCTGCTGGAAGAGATTTCATTAGTAATAAGCAGTAGGTACCTTTGTATATATCTCATTCCAATAATTTTTACTTTAAACTTGTGTACATAAATAAATAAACTTTTTAAATTACATAGAAAGACGTTCCTTACATAATTATCCAATTTCGTATCCAATATCCGTAAGGCACAATTCCGATCTTCAAGTCATTACCGTGCGCGACGTGCCTACGGGATTTCATTTCCATTCGGGTCCATTGTCGCCTGATACCGGCTGATTAAGCTATTATAGCTTCGATTCTTATCCCCTCCACCCACTTTGAATACGGAACCCATTTACTTAAAGCATTACGACGTATATTCCCGGCAGGTGTCGCGAGCGAACCAAACTGTGTTAACAGTTTTCGTTTTTGGAAAAAATAGGTATTCTTTTAAATATTTGAAATATACTATTAGCATTTCTTTTATTATTATTGTACCATCGCACGAGGTCTGTTACGGGGTTGGTAGGGAGCACTGAATGCCAAATATCTACGAATTACTTTACTATTAAATTGTTGAACTAATTTTATGTTGGGGCGTTAGCGCAAATGGCCGTTGTAGATCTGGGTTGTACCCCGGCTAAGCAACGTTTTTGTTGTACTACCACTGTGCTCTTTGATAATAATTCTCTTTAATAATTAGTTATCTTTGATAATTAATGAATGTATATATTATGGAAGAGCGGAGTCACCTGTCACAAGTGTTTTACTCACACTCACCAGGCGGCTAAAGTTATTATATGACTTTGTATAAAATGTATAGACTGAATAATAAAGAAATTATGAATTTTTGAATTCTGCTTGTAGTGCAGAATTCAAAAAATAAGGTAAGGTTTGATAAGGTTCTTAAATTATGTTATTTACTACACATATTAGTATATATGTATGTCATTAAAATAATGCATAATAATAAAAATTCGTAGTGGAGACTTTACCATGGAAATTGACCACACAGAATTTTACCTATAATTTCACTTTCGAACGTTTCGTGATTTTTTATTATACATGATTAAATATGTACCGGCGTAACTCATGAAAAAACATACCTCTGTTAATCCGGTACATATACATATATTTAATCATGTAAACTAGAATTTTTACGATACATATTACGATAAGTAAAATACTTAATGCTTTAGAATGCTAAAATTATGTTAATAGAACAGTTATACACTGTTATACATAATCACATATCATCATGCCATATCTTCGCGCTAGGCAGAGACCACCGAGTGCCAAATAACTCTAACCTTACAGACCTGCCGTGTCGTCTACATACAGCCCTTCCTTTATACATTAATTCTTTACATACCCAATCAATAGTTTATTCAATATGGTCTTACCGTCACGGCTCAATTGAACATTTGAACACAGCCTCATTTACTAAAGAGCATTAATAAAACATGTTAAAAGTTCCCTACACTGGTTCTAGTACGTGGCGCACCGCGTATATTAAAAGTGTAGTTTTCACAATACGCACGTATTTATATCTAATACGCAGACAATCGTATGCAATACGCGGCGTGTTGGCGGGTACCCGCGCACGGGTGACAAGCGCTAGTCGTACGTAACAGCAACGCACTAACCGAGGCATTGAGTCGTTTTAACCGTGAATTAGATAATCGCAGGCAGAGTCTCCAATTTGCGAGCGATGTTGTTCACGTATTGTGGCAGACGCTGCAAACACTTCCTCGGGATTAGCTCTCGTGAAGACTTTAAAGCGAATTCTTCCTACTGGTAGCAGATTTGAATGAACTTTTAAGGTGATAGATTTTCTAAGGTGAAGATATGAACAACCAGAAATGTATGACGCTGACAATAGAAAAAATTCAATAAATTAAAAATGTTATATTATAAATTATTCCGAACAATTTTTCAGATGTGACAATTTCCTCGTGACCTACTGAACCCAAGTGTCTATCAGAGCTGTGAAGCCAAAAGAAGGACCTGTAAAATGTTCATTAGATTTACGTATGTGATAACGACTATAATAAACTTAAAATTGTTTTCCAGTTGCTTATCTATTGGTTACCTAGTACTGACTCATTACTCAGCTCAGTCTCAACAACTAAAAACACACGGGTGAAAACCTTCGTAGGTATTATCTTAAAAGCCAATCTCAAAGGTTACTTTTACAGATCGCAGCGATTATTTACCGTCGCGCTCATTACGAGCGAATCTGTTAACCAAGCTTAAAGGCAGCTGCAAGTCTTCTTCTGATGTTCTGATAAATGTATGAAGGTTTGTTTATATGTTCCTACCGCTAAAATAACATACAACACACAAAATTGTGTAAGTATGAAGTCTTAACCGAATTATTATTATTATTGTTATCACCATGCGAGGTTCTTTACGGTATTAGTAGGAAGCTACTAGTCTCAAATACCTCTGTCTTTACATACCTGTTGCAACGCCTTTGTACCTGAATTACTCGTATATGAACAGTTTAATTGTGAGCTCCAGTTTAAATACCAATTATTCATAATCTGTAAACAATAATAGACCAGTCTATTCCCGGTTTCATTTCGTGAAATCGATTAAGGCGCGTCTATTCCGATAATTCCATTCCAACACTGGATAACTTGGAACCTCTATAAAACCCATAAATGGCCGGTGAAGCCGACGCAAATCTCCACAATCCCCACTTCTAACTGGAATTGGATTGAGTTTAAAACGAATATTTCCTTGTCTGCACGCCTGTACCTCGACCGCAGTGTCTACCGTTGTGCACTCGCCTGTACCATCTTACTACTTTGTATTAAAGGTGGTATTACCGGAGATGTGTGTACACTGAAGACAAGAAGTATTTGGATATCGGATAGGGCTATTAAGGATTTCTTTATAAAGTGATATTTAAAGGTTTCGACGCGATAAGGCTGTGGTCGTGTCGCAGCGGATTCGCTCGGTACATGACTTTTAGTTTTTACAATAAATTTATTAATACACGGTTACGATCTTTAACAGCTTTAAATTCGTTATAATTTATTAGTGATTATAAGTTTCAAGCTTTTTCTTATAATTTTAAATCTGAGTCGATAATGTGTAGGTTCATATGTATGTATCATCATCATCATCATCAGTGTACTCCGTCCAATGCTGGACCATTCCTTCCAATAGCACGCCACTGAGCTTGATATTGAGTTCTATTATGTATATATATGTGATATGGGTCGTGTCGTGGCCTGTGATACTACTGTAAGTAGTAGCTAGTTGAGGGCGTCCCTGAGCCGCCGTGAACAGTTCCGGCGACACTCGCGACGATTTACCGGTACTTCGCAATCTGCGTGCACTTATTAAATTTGGAAGCGCCCACGAACTTCAACGGAGGACTTGATTTTATGTATAACATTAAATTGTATTGTATACATTCCGAATTCATTCGTTTTTGTCTTTCCAAACGGAGGACAATATGGCAAATGAATAGAATAACAACGTGGATATTATTAGTTCAATTGCGTCAAAACGTCAATGTCAACGTCAAATGTCATCAACATCAAGTAATTATGGTTGAAGATACTGATCATATCACATCTTAAAAATAACATTGTCTTCTATTTCGACTTGCCCGCATGTCCAGTAGATAGTGAACTCGACTAGTCGGGAGTTGTGGATTCGATTTCCAACCAAGACAAATATTTATGTGTTAAGAACAAATATTTGGTCAATTTCTGAGTCATAAAAATGTAAGTACACATTTATAAGTGTATTAATACGCACAAACCTCTTTAGTTTATGAGTCATCTAGTTACCGTAATACAGGGTCTCTTCGAACTTACCTTAAGATCATATGACCAGGTGTAGACGTTTCCAACAAATGTGCGGACGTTTCATACAAACTTAATAGTAATATTGACGTTTCATACAAACTTAATAGTAATATTCCGTTTTGCTGGGGTACTGTTTACTGGCAATATTACCGGTAGCTATGATTATTGGGAGGACGTTCTTTTATCTGAATCTTCACGTCCTCCTGTTACCGTATTACTCTACGCTTATGTCATGTATATTTTCTGCGGCTTATATCAGGAATCTTGCCATTAAAGGCCCATTCATTCCGCCACGAGGCCGTGAACGCTGCTTTCCATATGAATGGGCTGCGAGAGTTTTGCATCTTATCAGACGGTTATTGATAGCTCGCTGCATAAAGGATGAAATTGTTCTGCTGGAGGTTACTACGTGTATACTTAATAGCCTCTACATTTATTAGCCTTTCATCGATAACAGTTTGGTAGTTGGCTTAAATAGTTAGTGGTTTAGACTTCAGCAGGGGATCTTGAGTTCAAATGCTGTGCGCATCTCTTTACAAATAATGTACCTTTTAAGATTATATAGCATTGGATGTGGCGGTGAAGGAAACGTTTTCCGGAAACCTGCACCTCTTAGGGTTCTATTTCATGTTCTCTAATGAGGAAACCTGTATACCTAAGAGCTATTCGTAATGTTTCAAGGCGTGTAAAGTCAGCCAACCCGCATTTGACCACTGTCGCAAATTATGATCTTAAGGATTTTGCCCATAATTCCTACTCTGGGTTGGGGATCGGCTTTTCGCAACGCCTACACTGCTACCAGCAGCGCCCATAATACGTAGCCGTGGCTAAGCAGGCAACGCTTTACAGCTATCTGCCAATACTGTTTTAGTCGCCTTTTAATGTAATCGTATAACTCGTAAAGCTATGAACTACTTAATAATCGTTCTATGGGTTGTCTGTATTGAGACACCCGTTTATCAGGTAAAACGTTAATTTGATTTGTTTATTAAGAAATGTTGCAAGTGGTGTCTTCATCATATCGCAGTGGGAGAGTGACGCTGAGCGACGTCGTACTTTATACGAACCAATCAGGACAGCTGGTGGTAAACATACGGGCTCATAATTTAGGTATTGACGCGACGTTTTATGATTAGTGTTTCCAGCGTTCTAAACTTTTTAATAATAAGAATAATAGTGAGCCATTTTAATATTTAAGTGGGGGAATATAATTGAATTCATGTGAATTCTTCACGTGTTTTGCTATCATGCTGATTTGAAACTTTAAAAACTGTTTCACTAACCTGTTGGAATCGGTTTTCGATTTAAACTATCAATGTAAACTATTGCTGATTTGTTGGTCTCGTGATTGGTAACGCTGATTGTTGAATCGAAGGTTTTGTGTTTCCATCCAAGACAAACTTATGTGGTAACGATAAGTATATGTATGTTCTATGAATGGACATAAAATTATGTATGCAAGCGAGTATTTAGAACCATATATATATATATAGTTCATCAACTGTCTAATTACAAAGTAAAAGCCCTACTTTATTTAAGACGAAAAGGTTGTGTTTACGTTGTCCAAAGATAATTACAATGATGCAATTAAATATTGAAATTAAATTAAACAGTAATATAATTTTTTCCTTTATCTACGGCATTTGCTTAGATAAAATTAAGGATCTGTAACAGTGAATATTATGACAAGTGGAACTAAGTAATTATTATTCGTATATGGCATTTAGAAAATTATGTGCGAAGGAAAAAACACCGAGTATTGAAACTGCTCACATTAATGTAAGTATTATAAAGTCTTAATAATAAACATAACCTCTACGCGACCGCACACAGTAGAGGCCCGTGTGTGGTGATATAATTTATCGCAGGCAGTGCCTAGGGCGAGACCCTATTCGCGATAATCCGAGACTCAAGGATTTAAACCTGAAGGGCAGATGGGGGTAGGCACGGCGATAAAGTTTGCTAATGGATGCCGACCCTTGTTGAGAGATTGTGCATTTTCTTGAGACATTTTTGGGAGCTTTTAAGAAAAAATCTTAAATTATTGCCTCTTCGTTTTATCGGGATTTTAAGAAATTGAAGAAATGAGGGTGAGGAATTACTGCAGCTGTTACTTCTGAAGGCTATGTATGCAACATATAGTTCGTGGCTTTTTTACTTATTTATTTGTCTTCAGTTATTCATTTATTTATTTATTCCCTATTGTCGTTTATAAAGGGCGCTTTGAATGCCAAATGTAACGTTATATGTCTGACTGCCATTCTTTTGTTTTATAATGACTGACAATTCACCCAAGTTATTAATCATATGTTTTAAACTGTCTTAAAAATTATATTTCTGCTAAATCCTATTATTAATAATCAAATATTTTATTCGTTCTTGTTGCACTTGTTCAATCAAACTTGAATACATAAGATCTAGCTAAAACAGAACAACGCCAAAAGGATGATAAGCTCCAGTCCTATTCGACCAATCCTATTGGCATACCAGACTTACGACTCACCATATTCAAAACAAAATCGTCAAAAAAAGACGTCCAAACATCTCTTCCTGATACAAGTTTAGTCCTATTTAAAAGCGCTAAAAATGTACATTAGGATTTAGCTCAAAACAAACTTATAGAACCAAAACGCATACGTTAAGATTTATGCACCACGTAACTAGTAGCCGCGACATGTCAGCTGACGGCGAGTCGTGTCACTTGCTGCTGACGTTCCCCACACTTGCACTTATATATCGTCTCTAGATTGACCGATGCTCATAGAGAGGAAAACATATATTGCATAAACTGATACTGAATTATTTATTTCAGCCCGGTCTATCTTACGATTTATGGTAGCCGTGGACAACACGATGTTTGCTGTGTGTATAATGTTGTAAGCGCCCGCGGTCGAGTACCGCTTCGCCGCTCATAAGCGCGTAGGTGTGGATTCGATTTTAACACTATTCGTAGAGTTATGTAATTGGAAATTCGTTTACACGGAGTAATAAATCCCTGCAGCTCTGCTTCTCTTTTAGATTTGGATTTATAACTAATTGGTATCTGTGGTTTTGCTCGCTTTATTGATATAAAAATGATTGTTTCTAGGTCTGCATTGGGAATGGTTTCAGTAATATTGAAATAAGAGGAGCTGTCATATCTACCGTGTTTAATACAGTCAGTTACCTGTCTAATGACCAACCTTGTTTTTAAAGTAAATCTTGTTTAGGAGCTACATATTTGAGGATAGTCAGTAACTTTAAAGAAATTTCCGTATTATCACACGGATAGGCGTATTTGTATTGTTTAGTACAAAACTGTCGATTTTAAATATTTATTGATTACTATTGGAGAAAAGGAAAGAAACCAGTATCCATTTCGGGTTATTTTTATGCGAGGATTTTCGCAACAAGTAGACACTTCAACGCCGCGGGGGTAGTCTGCAAAAATAAATACTTTCAATAATCATGGAAACACACAATAGCATGCTTTATTGCAGCCACTTTCCATACAAGCGATCTCTGCGTCTGATTTGGTCCGGAACATAACTTTCTGTCCAATGCAGTAATAAACTTCTTTACAACACACGTGCATACTGCCGCAGCGATGCGACATTCCCACGGATGCAAATTAGCGCATCGCGAGCCGACGTATAACTCGCAGAAGTTACCTAGGTACCTCGCTGTGATGACGTAATAGGTGCTGACGTATCGAACGCAAGTGTGGTGGACATTGTTAGGCGAATTCAGGTTGCGGGAGAGAAAGCGTATCCTCTCAAGTACCAAGTTGATTACTGCGTGTTGTGCTCACTGAGATCGTATCGTTGTGTAGGGCTTGGCCTTATCTGTATATTTTATATATGGTTCAGGTAAAACTTTTGTACAGCACCTGCTTGCTTATAATTTATTTCCTGTTCAGATTCGTGGTGGACGAATCTTTGTTAAAGTACAACAGTGCGGAAACATTTCACTTGTTTGAATGGTTGTGGCAGGCAGACAAAACAGCTCTAACGGTTACAGATGTTAGACCCACTTAGATCATATTAGAATTATCATCAGCATCATCTACCTATTTATCGTTTCTCTGTCAGACACGGGTCTCCTCTCAGAAAAATTCGGGTTTTACCTTTATCGTGACATCATAAATACCTCATTGTTTATTAAATTCATGCGCAATATTATGAAGTAAAAACGTAACATCACGCCTATGATCCCCGAAAAGGTAGGCAGAGGAGTGTAGTAGATTCCCACGTTTCACCAGTTATGTTTACGTCCCATGGAATAGGTGGTGAGCCTATTGCCATACACCGGGCACAGATCCAAACTCCGAGTCACTACTAGAAATTTCAAATTAGTAAAATCCAATAG
>DWJK01001349.1:0-17262 GCA_018248815.1 Croniades pieria auraria | reverse complement strand
GGTGCACGCCATGGATTTGAACCCAGAACTCCCGGAGTGAGAAGTTGAATTCTTAACCACTAGGCTATCACTGCTTACTAACAATTATAATAAGAAAATTATGCTAAGTTCGTGGTGTCCATTCTAGAACACGTCTGCCCCAACGACCATCTACTCTACGACATAGGAGACCAGCCCACTGCCACTTCAACGTGCTAACTCTTTGAGCTATGACGGTTACCTTAGTTCTCTGCCACTCTCTCTCTGCAGGCGTACTGTAGGGCATCTTCTGGCCCGCTGGAGAAATGATCTTAAAATGGAGGGTGATAGCGGCTGAATGAGATCTGCAGAGGATCGAGTGTTGTGGCACACATTGGGAAAGTCCTATGTCCAGCAGTGGAACGGAAGAGGCCGATATGATGATATTTGCTAACGTCAATAATAAAACTGACTGCCTCGTTGACCGAGTGGTTGCAAGCGCAACTACCGATCTGGAAGTCCCGACTTCAAATTTCAGGTCGGCTACTATTGGATTTTTCTAATTTAGAATTTCTACTAGTGACTCGGAGTCTGGATGTGTATGCCCGATGTATGGCAATAGGCTCACCACCTGTTCCATTGTGTTAAACGTAACTGGTGAAATGTGGGAGTGTACTCCTCAACCTACCCCTTCGGGGATTACGTTTGAAATTGAAATTGTATCATAATTTTATTATTCAGACTAGTGCTTCAGGGTTGTATTACATTTGATTACGTCAGACTTTTTTTTTGCTCCTTTTCTTTAATCTTAAAGACTTTCGTTTAAAAAACACTCATGTGTACGAGATTATCGACGAACCAACAATAAAAAACAGGTAAAAATTTGATATTTGAAGTTTTGATATTTCATAAACATTAATCTTTTATTGGAAAATTCATATCCCTCTAACTCTTTTCAGATTGAGATAAAGGAGTGAGGCATCAATATCTGAAAAAGGATCCAAAATATAATATGTGTATGTCACCGACAGAAACACAATTTCAGATGTCACTCTAATCTAATTTCGATTTTGACGGATGTCCCTTTTACATTTTTTTCTGGTGGTTGCTTATCGTCGTTGATTAAATTTTCACCTTCAGCTAACTGAAAAAATCCATTACTTCCGCCAGATGTCCCTGAAATCAAATGTCGCTGGAATATGAAAGGAATAGAGATGATATTACGGTTACATTGATAAAACTCGGGTGAGCAAGCGAACGTAACAAATGATTAACTTGCATGCGTTTACAAGAATCCTTTTAAGATATCGCATTTTTATTTATATAAAAATTCCAACATGTGTTTAAGAATTGTTAAAATATTTTCATGCTATGTACTTAATACTTAAAATCCTGTGACGTCATTTATATATTGTAATAAAATGTCTTGAACCAAATTGAAAACATTATCTTTACTAATCTACATATGTGGAAATAACACACATGTTTTATGGGATTTTGAAAACAAACACAACAAAAATTTGGCGAAATTGAATATGTGCATAGTTCTAGAAACAGCATTAAAATGACTATATTTTTAAACTACCTGAAGAACCATCGAACCAAAAATGAGCATAACTAATCATCGGAAATTGCACTATTATTGCCGATCCATTATCAAAGGTGTAAGGTCCATTCACCGCGAGCTCTGACGCACCATTACATTGTTACGTCACAAAATACTTGTTCATACGTAATCCTAAACTTTGTTACTCGCCTGTAGCCTTTACACTATAACAATAATTTTATTTGATTTCATTGTGTACTTTAAAAATATACTTAGCTCTGCCTACCTCGTAACGGACTTGGCGTGAAAATATATGTATATCTATGTAAGTAAAAACATATTTGTCGTTAAAACGACAAGTACATTTTTATTAGTGCATTCATTATTATATAATCACGCCAGATCCCTTACAGAATAGGCAGAAAACAACGAGTACCAAATTTTTGTGTCCTTATAAACTTGACATGTTTCTTTTATATTCATCAGTCTTTTCATACAAACACATCTGTTTCGCAGCAGTCTGACTTATGTTTAACCGTCAATTACGATATCAATGACGACTCCCCATCATCTTGTTCTATAGGCGTATCGCTGAAACACAAAGTTTTTTTAATCCGCCCAGACAGACAGACAGACATTAATCAACGTCGATCAAGAACAGACATCCGCTCGCTGAAAAAAATTGGAATCACAGAACATCAATAAAGGTCTTTAGTTCTCTTTTGTTTTCATGGATATCAATGCTGATGCCGCGGCTCAATCATAACTGGACGATGGGTATGGATTTGCAATTACCACGTAATGTTATTATATCTTTTGTTATGTTAATTAAGGAAATTTCAGATAAAACCTAATATCACTCCTGTAATCCCCGTTGAGGGCGGCAGAAGGATGTGATACACTCTCACATTTCATTAAGGTTACGCCCCGTCATGGAATAGGTGGGGACCCTACCGCCATACACCGGATACAAATCGAAACTCCGAGCCACTATTATAAATTCCTAGTAAAAAATCTAAGTTAGATAAATACAATAGTACACGAACCGGGATTTGAAACCAGGACCTCTCGATCAGCAGCCGCGCTTTCAATCACTCAACCAATGAGACAATCATTATTATTATTAAATACAGGGCAGAAACAGTTATGAAAATTTCAAATGCTATTATATATTATTACAATACGCAATATTTAACATCGTTTATAAATCATCATTATTGTCTAACCAACACATATAGGTACCTCGTAGTTTTACTGACAATTTTAACTACATTAAACACCTAACTGTGTGTTACCACCAATACCAACGTCAACATGCAAAAATACTTCGCATCTGAAATACTCATCAGTAGGTTCAGACATTGATGAATAATTTAATTTTATTAAGGCCGCGCAAGTTCCCATTGACAGTTTTATTTCGTTTTTAACAACTCTATTTCGTTTTATACAACTGTATTTCGTTTTATACAACTGTATTTCGTTTTATACAATTGTATTTCGTTTTGTACAACTGTATTTCGTTTTATACAATTGTATTGCGTTTTGTACAACTGTATTTCGTTTTATATCGTGTACGTAATTTTAAAATTATTCGTTTTCAAGAAGCCTTTTATGTAGCTCGACTATCTGTTAATCCTTTGAAGGGTTTTGCAAAACAAAACCGGTAATAATATAACGAAATTAACATTTCATTTCGTATCGCGGACCACGTTATAACGAATATGAAATTCCCAATCTAAAATTCTAATTACCAAGTGTTGGCGGTAGAATTAAACCGGAGCCGCCCCCGCTGGAGTTAAATCATCAACAAAATACAAGACAACAAACTTTGCATATTTCGCTATTAATAATTAGCGATCCTTTATACCGAGACAAATGCGATTTATTCCGATTTTCGAAGTCGGAAACTTTGGCGTTCATGGATCGTTATTGTCTCGTGATACGTAGGTGCGGGTTTGATTTTGGATTAAGTTAAAAATCCTACCCGCTAGCAAAGTATCTTATTACCGTACCGTACCATAATTTTTATAATAAGAGTCAGTTAGGTATATTTCTGGTCATAACACATTTTCTCAAGTAAACAATACTATCTCGTACAGACAAGAAACATTAAATAAAACGTGATAACATTAAAACAGATATGTTTAAAATAACGTCCGCCCATATAATCAGTGTATTAGTAAAATCTTATATAAAAACCATAAGAAGTACCAGCGTCACGAAAATAATACGAAATGTAAGAAAGCAATTTAGAACGAGTAAAGCTACTCTACATAGCTACGCCGTAGCGACTTACGTATTCGGAATTTCTCGGTCGAGAACACAGCCCCCGCGACTTGTCGGCGCTGCACGCTCCGCTGCGTGCGCGCAGTGTATAGATCGCATTATAAGATTTGCTAAAGGATTCTTCGAGTCAAGCGAAATTCTTGCTAACAATATTAAATTTTGTGAATTATTTCGCGAATGGCTGCTTTAGTTTTATGTGAGACTACGTTTGATAGGTGCAATTTCGCGATATACAAGCCTATTGGACTTAGACGACTAAGTCCCATAGGTTTGTATATCACAAAATTTGAGAATACTCAAATCTGGCTAAAAAATTGATATGTTTTAGTGGTCACAGCACAGTTTCAATTTTGATAGAAAATCATATTTGTTACAAAGAATAATTGGATTCAACAAAAGATTATTATTTAACTAACTCTGCGCTGTGGTTAAACATGGATATAATTTGCATAAGAATTTCTTATATATGAACTGAGAATCGCAGGAAAAAAATTTATGTAACTGAAAACTTTCTTTATTCTAGAATATTCTAGGTAGTTCATGAAACTATCGGGAAGAGATTGTGACTCACAGAGCGTTAAAGAGTTAAGAACTGAACCAGACCGACACGCGCCTGGCGTTGCGCGTGCCAGGAATATTTTATTGGGCTGGTATATGTATACAGAGTTGTACAACCATTATTACTTAATAAACATATTAGGATCCATATTACTATTTTTTTATATTTAAAATTAATATTGAGCATGTAAACATATTACATATATTTAAAAACAATATTAACATTCCAAATCAAGTGTCCGACACTCGATCCCATTCTGAACATTTCGCGGTCATGTCTTTTCGTTTATTCTCGTTCATTGTTGTCTCAGTTTTTTTGGAAACGACATGGTCGCTCACTGCAACCGCTACAGCCAGGATCTACAACTATAATTGCTATTTCCACAGTGCAATATTCTGTTTTTATTTTGTATCGTAAGGGACTACTCGTACATCTTTCACCCAAAGTGGTGTTGTGAATATAGTAATAATATTTCAAAATATGTATGTAAATATTATGCTTGAATATAACAAAAATATTAGTTATCCTCAATTTAATGTATGATATTAATTTTTATTTTCACTTCATTCTAGCTTGATTAAGAAAAAGTTTTACAGCTGCTATCAAGGAACATAAGTTCTCGTCCTTTTTCAGTTATCTAACCAAAAGTACTAATGTAATAATTATAACAATCCGTTTTAAGTTGCGTTTTTACGTAAACAGCTCCATATAAATCTGAAATCAAATCGCATGTGTGGAATACGAGCAAACGTGACGACTTCCGCCCCGGGGTTAACTGTCACAAGCTGCCATTTCACATATTTTATATACTTTCTTATGTACACAATGTAAACATATAATAAAGGTACATATAAATTTATAAGTGGTATTTTCCCTCAAAAACTCAACTTCACGCCTGTAATCCCCGAAGGGGTAAATAGAGGAGTATAAGTACAGTCCCACGTGTTACTAATTACGTTGATGACCTATAAATTTCCTATTTATTTTATTTTCCTGCGGTTATTTTCCTTCGAAAACATACTACAAACATTCATACAGAGGTTATTCATATTTTATTATACATGTACTCCCGTATTTTCGGTTTTGTCCATGATCTTTATTCATTTACACGTCAAATCAATTTAATTGTAATGAAAACTCCAAACAGCTTAATAATTAAAATTATTAAGTCTTATTAAATACAACCTATTAACAAACCAATTAACCTATTAAGAGATAATTAGTTTTAAGAATGTCTAAGACAAATCGCTAAACATAAATCTTCTAACAGAAACAGTATATGTATATCAGTTGGTGTAGTCATTGCAGCTGGTAGACACATCTGGCATCAAACAGAACGTGTCGGTATCAGCAGTGCTTGATGTTACCTCATAATGCACCGCTATACAAATGTATCAGCAAGAGATGGCAGCGTACTTGAACAGAAAACTACTAAACTAAAAATGTTGCGTGGTTAACACTTCACTCGTACAATATATGTATAACTATGTAAGAGTAGTTACATGTTAGTTTTAACGTAGCATCACACCAGTAATCCGCGGAGGGGTAGACAGAGGAGTTTAGTACACTTACACGTTTCGCCAGTTACGTTCTATCTC
This sequence comes from Croniades pieria auraria, assembly GCA_018248815.1. Classification (NCBI taxonomy): domain Eukaryota; kingdom Metazoa; phylum Arthropoda; class Insecta; order Lepidoptera; family Hesperiidae; genus Croniades; species Croniades pieria. The sequence goes on along the minus strand of DWJK01001349.1, from coordinate 11,315 downwards.
CCATGGTGGTGAACCAATTAGTTAGTTATAAAGTATGTAAATTATTCTCTAATGCTGTTTTCGGGTAAAAACATTTTTTCTTTCTTTCTTCGCAACTTCTTCCACGCAAGAGATATTAAAATTACGACATATTTGCTAAGCGGAACGCATCTTATGCACCCTGTATCATCGCTGAGGCTTATATGTATATATGCACCTACCGTTAACAAATCGGATCTGGGGTTTCAAAGTGAAATTATTATTGAAAAACTCGCTTAATCCTTTATATGCAACATGAAATGTTGTCAGAACGTCTGAGGTTCTGCGAGCGACAAGTATATATGTAACTTATAACCTATCTTTAATTGATGTAATTGATTTTGTGCCGTTTTAATGAAGATAAAATAGGTAAATAAAATAACTAAATAAATGAATGATAGAGATCTGCCGTTGTGCGCGTCACGGAAAAACTATCGGATGGTCCAATTAGTCAATTTTATAGTTTTATTTTTTGGTCTTTCTCTTAAAGATAATTATTATAATACATAATTCTATTTAATATCTCTTACTTCAGTTTTAAGAAACTAAAATTTGAAGCAAGTTACTAAAATTAGCAAAGTATATTTTTATTTTTCATTATTTCATACATACATATGTATATACAATGTACATACATATATCTATGAAATATATTGTCTATATACAATATAAAAGACTTAAGAATAGAAATAACATAAAAATTGGAAATATGTTCGTAAGGCTTCTTGAAAAAATAAACGGTAGCCGCCACGCTGTGACGACAATTCAGAGCTAATCAAGCGTCCACGCAAAAATCGAAACCTCATTTCTTCTTAAACAAGCTTCATCGCTCGCACCACTTAAACTTTGGACGTAATACACGAATAGCGTTAATATTGCTAACAATATCGCGAATAACAAGATCACATGCGCTTGTCAGGTATTTCGTCAAAACTAACTGTAATATCGATGATTATATGTTAATGATAAACGCGACTTTTTGGGAGCTCGCATTAAGTGTGTGGTTATTGAAATTTATATTATTGATCATAAAATTTTAATATTCATAGAAGTTCATTCGCAGCATTTGTATTTTAACGAAACCATGCACCATTAAATGAATAACAAAGATGTTAGTTAGGTTGCGCTCCAGGGAATATGTAATCAGCTAAGCACTAAAAATATATCTCGAAATATTCATATCAGCAGCAGTCTTAATGTGTCATCTTAGAGCATAGGTACCCAAACTTTTTTTTCTTGTAGACCATTTTCAAAGTTTTGCTGGTTCCGATGAACCTCCTGCAGCTACATTTCTGCCCTGTTCACAAAACTCGACAAAAAATTTAAAGATTAGATGTAACTATGGAAATTTGCGTTGCGACTGAGTTCCAACCACGAATTAATAGCTTTAGAAAAAATATTGAGAATTGATTGGCTAATTAATTAACTGATTGTGCTGTGAGTGGAAGTCAAAAAAGTAAAATTACTCTACTCGTTGTACTGAATATGCAATATGCAAATTTTTACATGTAACAGTCGCTGAGATTCTTAAAATATTACCTACCAACATTGGTAGGTGAAGTTAAACCAACATTTTAGTTCATCACTATCGAAACCAGGTAAATATTCATGGGCCCCCGCTTACGAATTGTGAACCCCCATTTTTTGGTCACGCCATCGTAGACCCCTGTCGAGTATCCCGTGGACCCCAGGGGCTTCACCTGGACCATTTTGGGAATCAATGTCTTAGAGGTAGCAAAAATACATATTTGATTTGAGTTAAAAATAACACCGAAGCTTCAAGTCGAAATTTTGTATGTAAGAATAATGTAAGTATTTTAAGTGTAGTGAGTGCTCTCAGGTCCACACTACGCAAAGTCTTAGACACAATTTCCTCGTAGTCCGGATCGCGGTATATTCGATATAATTTAATCCGCGCACAATACCGCTATTGGAAGGCAGTCCGCGTGAACAACAGACTATAATATGCTTCTTATGAAAATGGAAAATAGAAAATGTGTACATGAAAATGGAATACAATAAGCCCAATGGAAGTTTGCTTTTTGCGATGTAGTTTACTTTGAATAATATAATAATATGTAAGGTATTGAGAATGCATTATTAATGTTATTAAAAAATTGTTAAAACAAGCCTGTAAACCTCGAAGAGATAGGCAGAGGAGTGTAGTACATTCCCAGGTAAGAAAAAATGTTAAACCGTATTAATAAAATTAAAGGCCATTTCACATGTTTACTGAAATTAAATTGACGCTTATCTCTCTTTATTTTGTTTCATAATTTCTTTACCTTTTCTCATTTCGTCTCACAAATCACGCACATCTTAAATGAAATTTCAAGCAAACTACCTTAAGGTATATTAAGTTCATAGGCAATATTGCAATAGTCATTATGTACTTAATTATCAATACTAACTCATTAAGTAACATTGTTTTTTTAAAGATATATGCGCCTAAGTTTGAACCCAGGACGCTCGAAGTGAAGTTGAACTTTAAACCACTATTCATATACTATTTTTGCTATTTTTGATTGGGTATTGTAATATTATATAATATAGTATGTACAATAGAAGCAAGATTTAGAAAAGTTTCGAGACAGCGTGTAGAGTCGCCGTCTCTACATCGAGTCGATCGACGCGGTCTCGAAATCACCTCCGTTTACATTCAGTCGGCGTGCTAAACTCTATCCGAGAGCGAGAAAGATATGGAATCGGATGAGACATATTGAACTCGGTTATCAAATCATGTCTTATATTGTTACAAATAATGTTGATATGGAATTTATATATTTATTTACTACCATGTATTTATTTGATCTTATATACATATTTATTTACTCTCATAGGTTTCATAAAGACCTAACTTAATGTCTACTGATAATATTTACCAAAAAGGAAATTAATGTAAGGAATATGAATGGTAGAGTCGAAACAGGCAAACTTAGACAGACAGTTTACTTCCAGATGTCCTAAAAAAGGCCAAATCCAAAATATCTCTAATAGACGAGAATGTACGATAACTTTGATGTGTGTAGAAGAAACGAAAGAAGTTTAGCAGAAACGAAGCCCTCGGAAGTTCTTATTCTCTGCCTAACACAATAAAAATATTCGAGACAATATGTAAATATGTATGTATGTATGTATTAAACAGCCTCTCCATCGTTTTGGCATTTCATGTTTCCAACAAAAGAATAGGACACGGGAGCCTGTCACGGGGCTTTGGTCACGTTTTGAACTGCCAACGTAATATAATAACGTAGCCAAAGATCGTTCTTCACGTAGAAATACGATTCAGAACATTATGTTACCAAATTTAAATTAAAATTCTTCTTTCACAATTGTTATTCATACATTCATTCATTTCATTCGTTCAGGTCTCTTAGCATTAGATGATACATATCTCACCGCTTTTTTAATGCTACACTATTCGTCAACATAATTTATTATCTGTTAGTATCATGTTTAACAATAAAGAAATGAAAAAACATTGCCACGCCTATGGTGAACACAGCGTGTCTCCCTTAATGGGCTTTCAAAGTTAACCTGCCACTGTCAGTTTCGGACTTTGTTTAAACATGATTTAACTTTATGTGTGTTTATATTGTCCTATGTCACTAAGTCTTATGATCTGGTGAGCTAAATTACCAGGCTGGTGAAGTGCGGCTACGTAAACTTCACAATATCATCATATTTAATATCCCATTAATTTAAAGATTTTGTCGATTTTCCATTGATATAAGATATATTTATTTCTTTTATTTATTTATTTATAATTTTAATTCAATTTCTTTCATTGCTTTTCTCCACACAGATTTATGAACGGAATTATACTTAAAATAGTATTTTTCACTTCCTATTATATAATAAACCTTAACATCATTTCTATTTCATATTTCATCTATGGTTCAAATACATAATCATAGACCGACTGTCATATGTGACTTCGTCTATTGTCGAATCCCAATGGAAGAGCGGATTATTCTATTAAATCCCATCTTGCGATTTCTTAGAAAAATGAGAATCTTTACGCAGATTCAATTTTGTGATATAAGTATACTTACTTTTGGAAGATAATTCTTTATAATACTCAGTGAATATTGTTATAGGTTTGATAAAATGTTGTTATAGGTTTAGTAGCGATAGTTAACTTATACCCTATGCTTGCATTTTCCAAAATGTCATCAATCGAGTGTATTCTATGGCTTCCACGGCTTTGTGGTATTCACATGTTGCAAATTGAACAACATTTTAATGGATTTCCATGGTTCTATTTTTCAGGATTAGGCCATGTCGTACATATGTATGTCTAATACGCAGTAAACCATATGAGCCGAATGAGATTAAAAAATTTACATGTATATATAAAAAAAAGGAAATATTGTCATTATATAAACCTGCATCATGAACAGATGTTTAATGAACGCTAATATTTAAACAGTTTTCTTCATAATTTTTGACAGACAGATTAAGTGTTCCTTCTGCGCTAATAAATTCCCAGGACCCGGCGTGACGTTATTAATATAGTTAAAACATTCGCAACATTCTATTGAAATATTTCCTGCGGGTACAAAATATGTCTATTTATAATCGAATACGATATTTCTCACATAGTACGAAGATACAAATGAACACGTGGCTATGTACCGTGTAAATATCAAAATTTCCTAAGTAGGTAATACAATTTGGAAGGTACAAAGTTGTATGAAGTCAAAGAGCTTCCTTCCTTCGGCGCAATAAACTTAATTACTCTAATGCCAGCCTCAATACGTGACGAGTGAGAGTAGGGTGATCATGAGTTCAGACGTATATGAATTCTACATTCGACATACGGGACATTAAAATTGAGAGTGGAAACTAGAGGTACATATAGGCAATGTAGTACTTTAAAAAATTCTTAAATATTTATTCAAAACCTAATACATAATAACTGTATAATGACATTATATGCAATGACTGCCTCATTGGTCAAGTTGGTCCTGGGTTCGAGTGCTATTGGATTTTTCTATCTTGAAATTTCTGGTAGTGACTCGGAGTCTCGATCAGGGATCGATGCATGGCAATTGGCTCACCACCTATTTCATAATGGGACGTAAACGTAACCGGTGAAACGTGGGAGTGTACTACATTTCGCTGCCTACTTCTTCGGGGATTACTAGCGTGATGTTACATTCATAATATACAATACATATCCGCACATAAACACGCACACCGTATTCATGCTATTCAATTGCCTATGGGTAATATGTGAAATCAGCACACTTTTCATAATGTTCTCTAGAAGTCTATTCGCCCGCACTTAACCAGCTTCCCCGGCTACCTTAACTCTTCTCATTGTGGTAGGATACCCATGTCCAATAGTGAAACAATAAAAAGAGCATCGATGATGATTCTGTCGTTAATTAAAGTTTAAAATCGTTTTCCGAGTGGTGCCGTCTTTCAATCTTAAATTACTTACTTTTAGGATTTTATGAAGTAGGACAAAAATGTCATGAGACGTCTAAACAATTAAACGCATGTAGCTTAGGACTTTAAGAATTAGACTTGCATCGAAATTGTCTCTATTAAAACATGCTTTACTCTTCTGCCCTCGTCATTTTATTTACGGATGAAGCTAAGACTTATCCCATTAAACTGCTTCAGGTAATATGTTCTGTGTCGTTCGGGTGTCACTGTACTGTACTCACAAGATCTAAAACCATGTGAATAAAGACCGATTCTTTCCTGCGCTCATCATATCATGAAAACACAAAAATTAGAACAACAGGTCCAAATTGCACTCGGTCACCATGACAGACTGTGGACTTAACGGTCTGATTCTGACAGACCTGTGTCCGAAAGATACTCAAAATCTAAAACTTTTACATCGGTTGCATTGAGTTAACGTTCTAAATGACGCTCTCTGCTACATAGTAAGTGAGGGACACCGGTATTCAAGTTTAATTTACTACTAAATAGTGGTGAAATGTCCCGAAACGCGGCGCCCGATGTGTACGTATAGAGCGCACAGTAATTAAGTCCTAATTACGCACTTCAGGCGAGCGAAAGTAATGCGCACTCGACAAGTCAGCACTACATTATATGAGTTGAATTCCTTTAAAGCTATGTACTCGTTCTCGATTATATGTTCTCGCATTTACTTGACATGTTGCTGATGGTATTCTATATGACGTCGCCGTGTATATATCGATTACACGTTGCTGCTAACAGTTATGTACGGTTTTCCGGAATAGTGTGTGGACTTTCGGGTTTAACAGAGAACTTTAACTGTGAGTTGTCTCCAACTACAGCAAAGTCGCAGTGACGACTAGTCTAACTAATCCGGAAATCATAGCAAAACATACGTAAGCCTGTTTTCATAGCTCCAAAAACTATTTCGCTCTTAGGTCGTAAAATAATCTGTCAACTTCATCAATAAAAGGCTAAATTGGTCTTCACTCAATGTTGATAGATAATAAGTTTTCAAATTCCACTATTTTACTGCATTTAATACAAAATGCATTGTAATTTATCCCTATTGCACACTAATGTTTTAAACGTTCGCTTCATTGGACAACACCGTATTCTATAGCGACATAGAATACATAATATGTAAGTATTTAGGTGACATATGTATGTTGTAAAATATAACGCACGACTGAAAAACTAAAAATATACATAATTAAATGAGTCCGTCGACACAAAACGTGTGTGAATGTTAAAGATTCTAGATATATATGTATAAAAGCTATTCTCATTTATCGAATAAAATTTACGTCATGTTCTTTATTAAATAAAGTTAACTGAATTCGTCGCAGTTTGACACATAAAGTAACTTTGTTCTCTCTAAACTAAAACTAAAAAAATTATAACGAAAATAAAACGAATACAAATATTTTATTGCCACAACTATGAGTACACAAAGATTTTAAAATTGAAATGAATCCTTCATATTTGCCTATAACCAGCATGCGATTCTTAATTAATTCTAAGATGTCTTCACACTCTTATGTGAGTAGAAACATGTCTTTTAATTTTTTGTCCAATTTTATTCTTATTACCATATTGATGTCAGGAAAAGTAAATTGTAATTTAGCGTTTGTATAAGTGAGGCGGTCGCAGGCAATCCCACGGAGAAGTGGCGCGGCAAATTTCCCATCAGGTACGATCGGTGCAGTCGAACGACGCGGTAATTGCGATGCACCAGGTACCCCGGTCGCCCGCGTCTAATATCGCTTCATTTACGCTTACTACCGTGTGTACATTGTTTTTGACATTCCACAGCATACTGTATACGCAATTAGTTCTACTGGTTGAACATCGACTATTTCATTTTATTACGAATATTTTTGCACAAAGGTCCGCGCCCCAAGTGTGGAGGGCTGGCTTCTAATACAATAGACTATTGCCACTTAGATAAATATGTAGGACAATAAATTGAAAATAGAAACGATAAAGTCACAAGTACGATATCCGACAACAACAACAACCGTCATGACTACTTTCATAGAAAAGACTTTCTAATGACAAAAGAATTTTCTCAGGATACTAACTGATGGTGATTGAATGATGGAGTTGTTACCTATAATAATAACTTACATATTATGCCCATCTCAATGTCCATTTCCCAACCGTATTAAGTGCTAAGTTCCGTAATCCAACACAAAACTTTCGTAATCGAAAAGAAATGTTACGAATGCAGTATTTTTGTGCCCAAGTTCAGTGAGCCAATTTTTCACTAGCCCCTAACTAATCACTCCTTAGCAGTGTGGAAGATTTAGCTGAAGGCGAGTCTCCGGACATGATACCGCTGTGTCGGCTCATTAGCTCGTGTTCCACCGGTCATTGTAAGGTAGTATGTAGAAGGAAAAAAGCACCGTTTAACTACTGTACTAAGTACCGTATAAACAAAGATGGACAAAATGTAAGAAATATGGGTGTTATAAAAAAAAGTGGAATTTTTGATCATTTACCGGAAACTAGATAGATATTCCATAATGGCAAATAATCATAGATTGTTTGTAGTAAATAAATAAGTACATGTCTTTAATTTACCATATCGTAACTAGTCACATTCGCCAATAAATATTTACAACAGAAGAACAAGTGGAGGAACGTCATAAGTCCAATTGGCGTCCAATTGATGATCAGTGTTTGGTGAGCGGTGAGCGGCGGACGGTAGAAAGTAATATGAACATAAATTTTGAGACTTCCACACATAATCATCTTATACCAAAATAGGCAAAACTTGTGCTGTATTAACCGTACAGCTTAAAATACACATATAAGTGTAAAAAAAAACGTAACATCACGCCTGTAGTCCCGGAAGGGGTAGGCAAAGAAGTGTAGTACACCCCCACATTTTACCAATTACATTTAAGTCCCACAATGGAATAAGTGACGAGCCTATTGCCATACACAGTAGAAATTCTAAACTAGAAAAATCCAATAGTACCCGACCCAGGATTTGAACCCAGGACCTCCCGATTGGCAGTCACGCTTGTAACCACTCGGCCAACGAAGCAGTCAATAAATGTAGTCATATAAATGTACTTTTGTAAATATTATCTTTGTTTCGTGTCTCAATCTTACCACGCTGTGAACGCAGCTTTAGTATCTTATCGAGTAGCTATCTGACACATTTTCTACTCCACTACGCTTCTAGTTATTTTAAGTAAAACCTTTGCTTTTATTTCATCGCCAGGCGCGCCGCCATTTTGTATTTTTAAGCTATTTTTACGATCAAAGTAGCAGTAAGTATTAAAGCATTATATATATTATTTTTTATTATATAATGGTTCCACAAACCTAAGAGCGTTATCATTATCATGACGTAATGATGATAAAGTAACAAAAATCTATTATTAAATACATTTACTTCATTAAGAACACTTTACGGCATTTGGAGTAAAGGAATGTATTTTGGTCATTTACAAATTCATTCACAAATATTGTCACCACCATTTTCATCATCATGATCATTTAGGTATGGCCAAAACGTTCTACGCGGTCTTCGTGCGGATTGGCTAATTTAACATGCCTTAAGCAACTTTATAAAACATTGTATGGAGTGATTGCTTTGTTGATGAAGTTTTTTTCATTGATATTTTATTGAAATTTACTTGGAAGCAATGTGAAGATTTCCACCAGTTACGGTTCTGGCAAACTTCTTTCGCGTAATCTAATCCATTTACTAAAATCGTTATACACACTTTTGTAAGGACGGAAGTCGGTGAAAATCTATAGTCTCTCCCTACCCCTATGGGAAATAAGAGTCATAATATGCACGTGTACACGGAGAAGCAAAAAAATAATAAAAATATAGTTGCATTAAAAATACAGCGGCCGAAATCAATTAATTCAACAAAGACTTTGCTTTATCCTCTAATCAGTCAATTTTTTATCAACATCGAGACATCAACCTAAAAACTCTAAAATAAGAAGATAAAAATTACTTGCAAAATAATTCCCTTATACTAATTTAACATATATGTATATACAATACATATATTGGAGATGTTTGTCTATAACATGTTGCACGTCGCCGTGTCAACTCAAGTACAATTATATATACGCGTGTTTACCGTCTTCACACGAAAACTCAATTAAAAACTAAGTATAAAACACTAAGCAGCTGAAAAAAAAATTGGCGCACGTAAAACACGTCTTAGCTTCGAATAATTTATTCAAAAGGTTCGAATTTATCCAATAATAAATCGTGCTCGGTGCCAGCGGCTGTAAAAACTGGCCATTTATTCGCGGGCCATTAGCTTAGCCGAAAAAAAGGTTGCTTTAAACTCCATTTATTAATCGCGCCCCTGCGCGCTCGATTAGGTTCCAGGATCCAGGATAGATGGTGTACACTGATCCCGTTCGTTTTTAGAACGCTGCCGATACCAGACGCTAATATGTCGGTGCTGCCGATGTCTGTTTGCTTGAGCGCTTTCCCTAATAGCAATCGTATTATTTCCCTATTCTTATACGCATAGATCCAAGTCGGCTGTAATGTGACTCGTAATTAGTTATAACTTAGTATGTTTTGAGTGCAGAATCTAAAAACAAATGTATTCTTCTATTATTTCTACGAGTGAATCCTTAGATACAACTTGGATCGAACATGACCAGTAATTTCATATAAATTTATTTGATTTGTTTGCGGATAAATCTATAGTAATTCAAGCATTTTGCATACGGTTTCTGGACTGTAAAATTAAAAATGTGCTGATGCTCACAAGGCCTATTGTTATTATATTTTTCAGATACGTTATATACAAGCTCTCAATAAATGAGAATGGTATGTTGACCTTATTTTTTTATAAGATTCTTTAATAATTTCATAGAAATACAAAAATAAATTTACTAAGTGAAGCTATCTTAGAATACAACTTGGCGGATTGCTTTTTAAGTAGACTGCCACGTTAGTGGAGAGATTGCACGTACGACTGCTAATCGAGAAGTTCTGAATCGAGAACTTTCTAAGTTTATTGAGTTATTGTATTAGGGTATTTGTTTGAATTATTTCAGACCTTTGTAGTAATAACTACTTTGATAGTAAAAAAATAAATTAAAAAATACTTTATGTAAGATGTCATCGTCCTCTGGACCCAGAGAAACGAACAAATTTGATTAACTTTTTTGATAAAAACTTATGTCAGCAGACCACGGTCTCGCTCGCCCTATTGCTTGCATCAAAAATACGTAATTGTCCAAGAGACTATCATATTTACTACGTTTGAGACTTTGGGCGCAATCGGCAGCAGCTCCGGCATACCTGTCGGAAATTCCTTCTGTACTTCCCCGTAGTAGCCCGGGTCTGGATTTGTGCCCGGCGTATGGCTATTTGCTCACCACCTATTCCATGGGAAGGAAACGTAACTGATAAAATGTGAGAGTGTACTACGCTCCTCTGCCTACCCCTTCGGAGATTACAGGTGACGTTAGGTTTTTTAAAGGAATAGACTCGGGATACACTACATTCTCGTCAAATCGAAAGCGAAATCTACCCTAGAATGTAGCACGCTTGCCTCGATTGCCTATTCACTCTTGTCTTGAATAGTTCCGGGTTGCACCAATCGGGAAAAATAGTCGCCGGCGGGGAGTGTCAGGCACTTTTTCGCAGTCTGTATGAGAAATAATTTAGCTAAATTCCTCAATATTAAAATTAAAATTTAATAAAATAATTTAATTTAATTAATATTTATTAAAATTTAATAAACCTGCATGCCTTAGAATAAAAATAAAATAAAAAATAATGTTTCTAAGGTGTGTGAAGTCCGCCAACCCGCACTTGGCCAGCGTGGCGGACTACGGCCTTAACCCTCTCAATA